>VXBB01001981.1:536609-636579 GCA_013399915.1 Illadopsis cleaveri | reverse complement strand
TAATGTTGAGTGTAATTATGTTTTGTAGGTTGTTTGTTTTGTGTTTTTTTTTTCTTCCCTGGGCATAATCTGTGGAATAGTTTTGTGTAAACAAGCAAACAGAAATGCTGTACCCTTCCCCCCAACCTGTGTGTCAGCAGCGTTTGGATGATAAACTCTTGTGGTTTATAGAGAAGGGTGTTTATAGTAGTGACTGCTCTCCCAGGAGAGCCCCACTGTGTCTGCTGGCTCTCCTCTCACTGTTTGTATGGATTTATCTGCAGTACCCCTGAAAATGTGGTAAAGGTGCTGATTTCCTGGGCAGGTTGTCTGGCTTTACTCAAAAAACGTTCACTGTAAATATCTAAAATGCAGTGTTTATGCAGTTTAGGAGCAGATTTGTAGATTTTTCTTGTTTTGGAACACCTTTGTTACTGATGCTACAAGTTTTTAACCAGCATAGTTGTCAGGGGAAGTGCTTTATTGTCCTCTAATAAACCAGAGAGTGTGACCTTTGGGAATGAAGCATATGAAAGTCCATTCCTGTTCCGATCTAGGCCTGTGTAAATTGATGTTACAGCAGTCCTAGTGCTGCCATTCCTATTGTGTTAAATCTTCCTTTGGTTTCCAGCTCACTTCAGGATGCTGACCCATCCAAAAGACCTTTCTTGCTGGGTGTGTTACCTGTGTTACTGTATCATCTTGTCCTTGGGTTACTTTTCTGCTAATTTTTCAGTGTTGGCTCACCAGGATGTCAGATGAATGCCAGTATTGGCATAAAGGAGCATGCTGGAAGATGGATCAATGCACCCTGAATTTATATCACTTTAAATGGTCCTAGAGCCTTGGGCACAAAGATGTTAGTGAGGTGGCTTAGTCTCCCACGTGCTCCAAGGAAACTAATGGGAGCCCTTGGATAATTTGCTTAGCAGGCAGTTTATTCATGCTTGGCAAGATGCACAGAGGCTCTGCCTGAGCAGAGAGTGAGCTTTGCTGTTGACAAGTGTCATTAGAATTGCAGGCACTTAGGAGCTGAGAAGTCTTTGTGTGAAGGATGGGCTGATTCACCCAGCTTTTTCTGTGTTTCAGGTACACTGGTCTGTATTCCCACTTAAGTTGCTCAGTCTGTATCCCTCACCATAAGACTAAGCTCAGATGGATCATAGCTTTAATGGCTGTTCTGTATTTTAAGAACTCATTCTGAGCCACTGCTCAGAACTGCAGCAGCAGTAGCTGCTGTTAGAAGTGCAAGTTAAGTGTCCTGACAGAGTTGGAGAAACCAGATTTATGAATCTCCCAGCTTTACTAAACCCCTTTTTTTGTTCCAGCAGTGAAAGCATGAAGGATTTCAGTGATACACAGAGTAAAGGAATCAACCTTGGTGTATTTTGCCTTCAGCTGGACCTTGGCTGAGTTAGATAACCACATTTTCTCCCAGCATATCAGCACAATATAAAGCTGTTGCATAACTGGCTACAAAAGGCACAGAAGTCTCTGAAAGGAGCAAAGGTGCTACCAAACATAGGCATTCTGGGTTAACAGCTAGGAGAAATCCCAGGAGGCCTTACTGTTTATGCATTTTATTTTTTCATGGATTTTGAAGTGTGTTTGATGTGCTTCACTGAAAAATTCTCATTTAATATGTCTGAATAATGGAATGTGGAAGGGATTTGTGAAGAACACAGATGTTTGCAAAGATCACAGAAGGGCATGAGAAAATGCCTTTTTTGTTTTGTTTGTTTTTGGTTTTGCTGGTATAAGCCCTAATCATAAGTCTATCCCTAGAATTTACATGTAGTGATACTTGGAAAAGGTAAAAGAGAGAACGTTCTGTGTCTTCCATAGCTCAGCAGCTGAAAGGTAGGAGTAAAGAAGAGAGGATCCAAAGACTGGATTTGATTAATTATCCCAAACACCCATAGGAGCTTTCCTGTAGGATGCTGTTTTGTACCCAGAAGTTAAAGGAGAAAACCTGTGAGGTGGGGCAAGATGTTTCCTGTGAGGTTTGGTCGCTCTAAGAAAACAGAGGAATGATTTTTCTTTACTGTGTGTGCAGTTGCAATGTGTAGGACAGAAGGCTTGCAACAGTATAGCAGTTTTATTTGGCTGTTGTCACAACTGATAAATGCTGGTATAACATGTGTAGGCTCTGTTGTGATTGTTTCTGTTCTGATTTTTATCAACTCCTCTTCAGGGAAGCCTTTATTGTGTAACATAGCTTCGTATCTCAGAGGAGGTTGAAACAAGACAAGTGATTGTTGATGGAGTGGGAGAAATTTCTAAATGGAGTTGTCTGATTCTTTTATTTTTTTTTCTGCAAGCAGATTTTGCCTGTGAAGGATATAATATTATGAGGGTTTTCTGGTGTATTTGCTGTATATTCATAGTCGGGCATTTCACTGAGCTAGTGTGTGTATAAGGAGTGGATGGATGATTGCTTGATGCCATGGCATGCAATCTCTGTAAAACACAAAATGTAGAAAAATAAGGGAATAAAGCTCTTACTTCAGTGGCTTTCTTATCTGTGCTGCGGCTTAATTTGATTCAAATGCAGTCCAGGGAAATCTCAAAGGGATTAAAAAAGCAACAAAAACAAAATCCTTCTTATTGTGGCAGGAGAATTCTTGTAGCTGTAGTGGAATGAAGCATCAAGTGTAGTTCTGGAACTGAGCAGAATGCAGAAGTGTCCCTGGGTCCTGCTGGGACATGGCTGTAGTTGGCTATGGCTGGGTAGGGCATGGCAGCCCAAAAGCCTTGTACACAAATTAGTTGCTCCAGTAAATGAAATTATCTCTTCCTCCAAAGCTTGTGCTTTACTTTTCAAATGCAACAGATTCCGCAATACTATGTTGAAACAGAAAAAACATTTCCATTGCTTGTGGTTTTGTTTGTTGTGATTGTGGTGGTGTTTGTTTGTTGTTTTTTTGGGGTTTTTTTAGTGAGATAAAGCTCTCTTGAAAGTCTGCTTGGAAGACCCCCAGTATTCTTTGGTAGCATGTATTCATAAAAGATATTTAAGCAGTTTCTTCTAGTACATAAGGTTGACTAAAAAAAAATTTTGATTTTGGTTTATGGTTTTATTATTTTGGAGAAATCTTAAAATCAACAGAGATCATGTAAATCTTCTTTCCCTCACGTCTGTAATGAATATTTCTAAAGAACTTGGATTTCAGACTCTTCACTTACTCAGTCTTGCCATTATAATAACAACAACAATAGAAATACTTTTTTTCAGCCTTTGATTTTAAACTAAAATATTCATGGAGGCTGATTTTTTTTTCTCTGTAAGCTATCTTCATTTGTTTTGAAATATGAGGACACAGATTATGTTCAGGGAAGTAGCATTTCCTATCTTTGTGACTAAATTGCAGTCAAGGAACTCTCTCTTCCCTGTTCTGTCCTGGATTAACTTCGTGGATTATCTGACAAAAAGACACTTTTCCTGCAGCCTGTTCATGGAAAACAGTTTGTTATGCAAGCCTGAATACTGTGTAAGCCCTGGCCTTCTATAACCATAATCATATTTTTCAGTGGACGGACAATGAGCCTGACATTTAAATTCTGCAATGTCCCAAACATAACAGTGTTGTTTTATAACAGTGAGGAAGAGAATTATACTGCTGTAGTAGTTCTCTGACAGGAATTTAAAGTACCAACGACCTCCTGAATTACTGGTACTCAGAAAGGAAAACCACAGTCACTGTGGAATCGTTTGTAAAATGTGTAACAGCAGATTCACAGTTCAGCCTTGATAACTGTCAGTGAAAGTTGTATCCTGCAAATATATTCTGCTGAGTAGGAGGTTTTCATTTGGTTCATCTCTCCTCTTACTCCTCTTTGCAGTAGCATGAGACTTTCAGGCTCCTTGCTTATATAGTGAAAAAAATGATTTCTAACAATAGCATTATCAGTATTGATGAGATTAATTTTCTTCTGCTTGGTGTTTTGGGAATTGTGTTCCATTTATATGTGTTTGTTGAAATAAATTACTTCTGTGGTGTCAGTGGTATGTTCTGAAGTCAAGGACAATCCAATTAGTGTTGATTGGGATTTGGCAGCTAAATCCCTGCTCATTGAGCCAAGAACATGCTGGTTATTGCTTATCTGCTAGTGACTAGATAGATCATGATTTCATGTCTCTAATGTTTACAGTTCTCAGTTTTCAATCTTCTGCAAACTGAATACTATGAAAAAATGCAATAACTGAACAGAGCTTGAATTCTTTGTTTTCTTTCTGGTAGTGTTGTGCTCCAGGTATCAAAGTAACCACAGGATTTCCACTGGACATAGGTCATTGACACAGACTGTCACTCCTGCAGCCAGAACCAGCACTTGGTGACAGTACGGTCTGGGGCTGTGTGTAGCTGTTGTGGAGGAAAGCTGAGAGACAGAAAAAACAAACGCATCATAATTTTGGATACAAATTCAGGGCAGTTACATGCAAAACCCCGTTGGACCATGGGAGACTTCAGTGGATAAAAAGAGACAAAGGAATGTTACTGGGCTTACAAAATCAATCACTCAGAAAGAAATTCAAAGGGAAAAAAATAGAGAGTAGGAATAATATCCTTATCATGTCCTTTTACTGTGGTTCATATGTTGTTTCCTGGGATTGAAAACCCCAGAAAATCAATTATCTGACACTTGGATTGAACTTCAGCAAGATAGAAAATGTCTTTCTAAGTGTTGGAGTGTTGGGTTGGGTCTGCTGGAATAGCAACTGGAAGGAAGATGAGACATTCTGGCAGAGGATTTCTCAGATACTTGTGGATGAAAAGGGATGACAGCTCTTCTTTCTGGAACTCTGACTTTAGTTGTGGAAGGTTGTGCATTTGGAAGATGGGTTTTGTTGAGCTCCTTTTGCCGGCTGCTGTAGACAGTGATGCCAGGAGTATGGAGTGTTGTCAGACTCTGTACTGGGCTGTATGTTACTGGGTTGTGGTTTAGGAACCCTTCCTCATGAAACATTGGCCACTCCTCCTGCTTACTCTATTTGACACGTTCTGGTGTTTTAGAATGCTTTCTGTCTTCTAGATTTACTCCAGAAGAATCTCTCCCTTATCATCTCTCTCACTTTCTCCTTCCTTCTCTCGCTCTCAGTATCCATTTAACTCTTTATCTACTTACTCTGTGGTTTTCTGAGATGAAATCCTCTTGGCCACTCAGTCTGATTTCTTATGGTTTTCATCTTTAAATAAGCAAATTCCAATTCATCAGACAAGCATTGGGGCCAGGTTTTGTCCCTTCTGTAAATTTTGGGCATAAAAGCATGTTTGGTAGAATTTTAGTTCAGGCCAAAAAAAATCCTTTTCTCTCCAGTCTTATTTCTTGGAAGCAGAAAAAGTATTTGGTGTGAAGTTTCACTTAAATAATTGAGCTGGAAACAGATGTCAACCATTGAGACTTTATGTGGTGCATTTAGTTTAAGTGAAAGAGAATTGAAAATAGTTACAGAACAAGATAGAACACCATTAGTGATGCCTATAGCTGTTACTTATTTGTTTATCTAAAAACATTGCACTCCTGTTTCTTAGTTTGTTATAACTACACCAGTTAAAGCCCAGTGACCCTTTTAGCTTGTCCACTGTGTTGTTGAAGCCTTCTACAGTTTAAATTTGTACATTTAACATGTGTATTTTTGTTTTGGACAAAGAAATGCAGATGCTCGTCCTTTTTGTGACTATTGTTCTCTGAATTGTAAATCTAGTTCCTAAATGGCAGTAAGAATAAGCTGTATGTGTGACTAACAAAATACTCAAGACTCGAAAGACAAAGTTGTGATCCTGTCATAAATTCAACTGTAATGGAATTTTAATTCTTGAAATATTGTTGAATGGGCATACTGTACTTTTTAAGAAAGGTTAAATTAGGAAAGCCATATTTTTTAATTCTGTTACACAGGCTGCTTTTCATAAACACGCCAATTACAATTGCATAAAAATAGAAGAAAGCCACATGCTTTGTTCCTGCAGAGCTGTTTCTTAATAATTAATCTTTTCCCAGAAAAACACATAGTAGTTTTATGAAGCTTGTATGATGGCTGGGCTGTTACTGGTCTGTGTTGTTGGTATATGCTATTTTTAAACTGGGTTTCATACAAAACATTTTAGTAGAACTTGCAAGAGGATTTCCATTTTTCTTCTTGTTTTATAGTTTGTGAAGAGAGAAGTAGTAGGTTTGATATTTTTTAAGAATATAGAACTTTTTAAAGAAGGTTTCAAAGAAAAACTGGTGATAAAACCAATTTTAAAAGCCTTCCTAAAACACGGATTTAAACCCAAATTTCCCCCCATATTTTTTTGGGTAATTTAATCTATTTGGAGTCTTCCTCTTCTAGGCTGCAAGTTCTTAGAATCTTCAGTCTGTGGGGTTTTTTTTTTCCTCAAGTGTATTTTGTTCAGTGGGCTGCCAGGCAGAATTTGCTTTTTGTGGAGTATCTTAGCCTGGGGCCTCTGCCTGAGCCATAGGTTGTGCCCAGCTGCAGCTGAGGAAAAAGTTGGAATTTCCTGTTAAGGGAGGGAAGAGCTGCTGCCTGGGCATTGCCTTTGGGATTCTCCCCACATTTCTTAAAAGTGCAATTATTGAATTATTCTTATTTTATGCCTTTCAGGAGCTGCTTGCTTTTGCAAAATAGGAAGGTAATTAGCATGTGTTTCTCATGATCAGTAAGTTTCAGCAGTGGTAGAAAACCCAAGGTTTGGAATGGATGTTTTAGTGGTATTTCCAAAACAAGTAAGATAACAAGGTATACACACAGAATAAAAGGATGTTTTCTGTGGTAATAAATATTCAGTTTGTGTTTAGAAATCCATGCAAGTGTTCAAAGTGTTGCAGAGAAGTCTTTCTTCCCTGGGTATTTCACAGTGACTAAAACTGACATGCTTATTTTCAGTGATAAATTCTGGTGCACTTTGCTAAAGTGAGTTAAGAGAATGCCTGTGATGGTCTCAGATTTGCCCTTTAGCTAGAGGCAGCTGCCCCTGCAGCAATTTTAGACGCTGGTGCCAATTCTGTGCTACTCCCACTCACGAGCTGAGGTTTTGACTCAAGCTACCTGTAAGCATGCTTTAATCTGAGGCACCTGGATTTGTACTGACACTGGATGTTCCCTTTTCCAGCTTTGAAGGGTTGATTCTTTCCAGCAGGGAAGCAGCAGAGAGAGCTGGAACATCCCAAAGCCCCTCAGTAGGTTGTCCTCAGCCTGCAGCTGTGATGGCACTGCAGTTCAGCAGGACGGCCAAAGCAAGTGGCGTGTTGTTTCAGCTACAGGCAACTGAAAAGAAAACAAAGCCATAGGGAGCCACATGTTTGTGATTTGGAATTCAAAACTCTTCTTTCAAAAGATTCTCTTTCCTGTTTGATTAACGTGCATAAATAATGATACCAGGTTTGCCGCTGAGTAAACAGTGTCTGCTCAAGTTGTGATACTTTTGTGGGGTTGTTGTTTCAGCACTGTGTTTTCCAAATATTTTGTTTATAGTGTTTATTATTAAAAGAGATGAGATCATACATATTTCACAAAATCTCATGGTGGCTGTTTTTTATCATTTTATTCCCTTTTTGCCACATGGCATCTTTTTGGAAAAGACAAGACTGTCACTCATTTTTTGTGAGAGAGTGGTCTTGAAAAGAACTCAGAAAACATGCTTACTGCCTTTCTGACCTTGTAAGATGTTTTTGCATTCTTACAAAATTGTTTATGTGCTTGTAAATGTGGCCAGTGTTTTAGTAAATAGCCTTTTTTGGAAAACAGCAGCTCAAGAACGTGTGGATTCCCTGGTCTAGTCTCTAGACATAGTTATTGATAATCATAGCTGCTTTTCTTGCTGATGGCCTAGTAGAAGACAGAAAGTAGCAATTTACATGCATACTTAATTCTAATAAAAATGAGGATTGTTGCTCTTTACAGTGAGGCAGGATTTGAGAGGCCTAACTCAGAAGACTGTTGTTTTCATAATCTGTTGTTTTCTTCAGAGTATACTTACCATTATTTGAAGCTAGAAAACCCAGAGGTAAGACTCAGATAAAAGTAATAATAACAATAATAATTTCTTAAAGAAAAGCCTTAACTGGACTGCAACCCATTGTTTCTGTCATGTGGAAAAGGCCTTGGACATGTTTCATTTCCCAAAGTTGTGGTGGTTAAGGATAGGATGCTGAAAAGTAAAATCCATGGATCTCCTATCTTCTTTTGTAACTGGGTTGTGTGTATGTTCTGCTTATTCTCAGCCAGTGTTCTTAAAGTTATAATAAAGTCTGTGGGTTGAGTTGTCTCCCATGCCTAACTTCTTTTCTCCTTGTCCTCCCTGACTCTCCAAAAACCAGTAATTCTTCTTGTTTTAGGTTTGATATGAAAACAAGAAGAGTCATGGCTACTAATAAAATACTTTGAAATTCTGGAGCAGAAGACTCAGAATATAGTTCTGTTTAAAAATCCCCATATCAAGTCTAGAAATGAGCAGTGGCAAACCCTCATTACTTTCTAAGTCTGGTATGTACTCCCTACCTAGTCTTAACTGTGCTCTTAAAAGTTTGAAAATAGATTTGCAGAAACCAAAACATAAATTGTATGTTTTATTAGATTTGATTTATGATTTTATGAAAACTCTGGATCTTTTTTTGTTCTTTTGCATTTGATGGTTACTAAGAGGAACTTTGGACTTCAGTGATCTTAATGTAGTTGTACAAAGCACCATATGCTTTCTTCAGTTTTCGCAGCAGGTGGACCAAGGTTTTTGTCCACATGGTCTTGCCAAACTTAACAGCAAATTTTCATGTCTGAATCTAAGCTGTTTCTGATTTAATGATAAGAGTCTCAAGAGTTATGTATGGATTAAAGGATCATAGAATGGTTTTGGTTGGAAGGAATCTTAAGGATCCTCTGGTTCCATAGGCAGGGACGCCTTTCACTAGATTGGATTGTCCTTCTTGTGTTGGGACCCCCACAGGTGGATGGAGTACTCCAGGTGAAATCTCAGGAGAGCAGAGTAGAAGGAGAGAATCACCTCTCTTGATCTGCTGGTAAAGGATGGGTGCAAGTGGTCACTGTTCATGGGCAAAATAATGGACTCTCAAAATTAATTTTGCAGAACTTTTTTTCTTTTTGTTCAACTTGTATGTATCAAGTAAAAAGGGAGGTGGAATACTTAATGCTTGAGACTTGCAGATGATTTAAAAAAAAGTACTTTAAATAATTTTGAATAGCTCAATCTAAAGCTTGCAATGAAGGGCTCCAGACAGAGCTCATGGTACTGAGTGACTCGAATGTTGAAATTTTGCTTGAAATGCAGTTTTGATAAATACAAGCTAAAGTACATTCAGTGATGAGAAAGAATTCATAGCAATGGTCTCTAATTTAGCTATTGTCACTTAGTGGAAAAGTTCTAGGAATTTGTTGGGACAGTTCTCTGTAAAACTTCAGCCTAATGTCTGGTATGGCATCAGTAAACTCAGAAATTAACATGTGGAATTGTGAAAAAACCCTGCCCAAAACCACTGTGGTATTGGGACTTGCAGCTTGGGGGCCAAGAACGGGTGAGGTGAATCCTAGAGGTCCTGTTCAGCCCTGGTTTCTGTGATCCAGAGCCTCAGAGACTGGACAGGATCTGCGGGAATTGCCTGATCCGTTCTTCTCTCCGAAGGCACAATTAGCTGGAGCTTTTACTGGCTGGGGCAGATCTTAACTCATTCTCAAAGCCCCTCCATACCAGCACTTCCACAGCCTTCTCTGTCAGTCTATTCCAGCGCTCCTCCGGCTGACTTGGAGGAGACTTTTCATAGTGTTTGAGTCATGTGGCTTTGGGTACAGCTTTCAGCCTGTTATTACTATTCTCCTTGAAGTGTGGTGACCAAACTGCATGTGGTAATTTACATGAAATCTTACCAAAATACAGAGTGAGACTGGTACTTGCTGGTTTTGTGGGCAGTTCTGTGCATTGACATCACTCTGAGCTTTTTGGTTTTTATTTTCAGCTTTCAACATCACAACACTGAGGGTGACTTTGTGGTATGCTTTAACCTCTACATTCCTTTTACCTAAACCACATTTTGGCCGTCTGCTGTATGTGCAGTCAGGTGTTCTGGCCTAACTCTGCAGCTTTGCAATTCTCCTTAGTCACACTCTTAACTTTTTTTCACAACTTTTTCCTGGTCTTTCAGGATCACTTTGAATTCTTATCTTGTAATCTGCTCTGTTTATTATCTGCATTTTCNGTTTGTATATTAAAAGAACAGCTTCAGTTTTGTGCTGTGTTTCAGCCTGCAGAAACTTTAATCAAGTCCAAAACAAAACCCACTCTAAACCAAAAACCAAGCATTGGACCCCACAATGACTCACATATGATGTCTGGGAGATAGAATTAATGCTGCTATAAATGTGATTGAGTGTGTGTAGTGAATAAATTTTCAGAAAGCATATTCAGTTGATGTCCTTAGGCATACTAAATTTTGAGTTGTTTGGTGTGCATTTAAAAAGGGTGATATTTTAAGAGTCAGGGACTTTGAAAAACAAGTTAGCAAATTATTTCCTAAACAACAGAACTAGTGACGTATTTCTGCACATTTTTGTCTTTTGTCTGGAATGGCCCTGGTAATGCTGCTACAGACAAGGAACAGGGTGTCTTGAATACTAACTTTTCTTCAGATCAGGGTCACTGTGTATTTATTTATTTGGGTTAAAGGCCATTGGTCACAGAGACGTTGTTTCTGTAGGAAACCTCTCTGCAAGTAGCAGTCTTACTTGTGAGAACACCATTGACTGTCACTTGGGAGAATATTTGCCTGCCTTTGTGGCAGACACATTATAATACGCTCCAGTTAAGATTCTAGGCCTGCCATAGCCTCAGAAGGGAGAGGTTATGTTCTATTAATTTATTACGGGCCCATAGTCAAGTGGCATTTAATTGTTTGCCAGGACATGGATTTGACTCTGTTTTCTTTCTTTGTGCTCTCACTTTAGACAACCAGTTCCTTCGGTTTCTTGCAATTGCAAAATATGGATTGAGGAGTTAAAAAATATTATTTTTACTGCTAATGGTGCATGCACTGGAAGTGCATTTGGATGTGCAAAATCTTGGCAGTGTAGCTTATTTATGGGGCAGGAGATGGCAGTAAGGAAATAGGTGATTTAGCACAAGCATAGAACTACACTTTATTCCTGCATTATGGTTTTAAGAGAACTCTCAAAAACCCTGGAATACCATAATAATTGCTCAGATTTACACATTTATATTTATTTTTTACCTTCCTGTTTGATTTTTTTAGGTCTTTTTCCATTCAGGTAAGTATTTACCAGCATTTGCACTACTTGTTTAGCTATGTGTGGAGATCAAGTGAAATATTTTGTGCTACTTGAGCACAAAACTCATGCAGTTCACATGCAAAGTTCAGCTTTAGTGAAGGCTACTAGTTAGAAGAAATACAAATACACAGTAACACTTGTGATGTTTCAAAGTCTGTATCTATGGATTTAAAAGAAATTGCATACAGCATTATTTTTAAGAATTCACATGCTTTGTGTTGGTCCCCACTTCATTTAAGTCTATTTGGCAGCTGTGTTCTGTGGGCAAGGAGGGAATGAAATACTGTTAACCTTTGCGAGCCAGAACACAACAAAGTGTTTAACTTGGGGACAGCTGAGGATGTTTCAAGCAATGGTGTTAATTTCGATTGCCTGTTTGAAGTAGACCCTTGGTTTTTGTTCTCGGTTTGGAACATGTTGTTTGGAACTTGTGTGCAGCTGTGAAGAGCCAAGTTTGTCATGCAGGAACTGAGCAAGATGACATCATGAGATGATTGTGACCACTGTGGCAGTGTGCTTGCGTTTGCCCCTGTGTGAGCGTGATCACTGGCACAGATTTGTTTCATTTGGGGTCAATCAAGCAGGCACAGATGGAATTGCATTCTGTGAATATTTGCGTGATCCCTTGTTTGGGGCTGTTGTTAATGTGACCTCGGAGCCACTCTACTGGATTTCTGTTCCAGTGTGTTCCCCAGGTAAATCCTCTTGTCAGCAGAGCGTTCCTGCAGGCTCTCAGTGGGTAGCTCAGGGTGTTTGGTTGGTGGTCACACCAGCTCTTTGAAATTCAGGCATGACAGAAGGCCAACAACTGTGGAGCCTTGCTCACATCCCCTGCACGTCCCCAGCTTATGCTGGAGAATGTGGAGCAAAATGTGCCTAAACCCTCAGGGCCAAATTCTCTTGAGAGAGAATAGTGCTTTAGAATCTTGGCTTGCACATGCCAGTGTGGGGTTAGCTGGTACGTAGGGTGACCAGCCTGAATGTTGGCATTTATGCCATTTAGGCAGGTGGGTAAGGAGCTGAGTTTTGCTAAATACATATGGGCCATAAGATATGCTCAGCTTACTGGAAGCTCTTTGTTTTTGCTCTGTTTTTAGTCTATAGTCAGTCCAGACAAAATATTTGGCCTACCAGGATATGTGAATCATTCTTCTTTGTAAAGCATCATTTATCATCTGTGTTCTGAAAGTGTTTTGTATGAGGAAAACATTGAATGTACTCAGAAATTTTTATTGTTAACGTGCGTTTTTACAGCTGTTGTATAAAAATCTTTCTTTGGTGAGATCAAAATATTATTTAATTGTTTTAGCCTATTGGAATCACAGGAAATATACAGGGTGGGAAACTCCCAAATGACTTGTCACTCCTCATCACCTGTAGGTGAGCAGTGGCATGTAGACTTAAATAAACAAATCTTAGCAGCTGGTGAGTTCTGGGAAAAAAGAGAAAAGTTGCTCCCTCATCCTTTATGATTGATTATATTTACTTGTTGAGTAGAAGAAAAGCTTTGGAACTTCCTTAATCAATGCAAAAATATATGTACAGTACAAACCTGTTGTTAAGGATTGAGTGAACAGGTTGAAATCAACTTGTGTTCATTTTTTTTTGTCCTTTTAGCCTTCTTTTAAATGAAACTAAGCCTGGTTTTAAAAGAAACTAATGCATGTGGGGAGGGTGCTGTCTAAAATTGTGTGTGGACTTCCAGTGAGCATCTGAGTATCCAAAGATCTGTCACAGCTGCTATGAAGTTGAGGGAAAAAATAATATTGTAGTAGAGAGTTGAGGCGACCTTCCAGTCACAAAATTCTGTAGGTTTTGAACAAATTTTATATCAAGTATGATGCAAGGAAGTTTGCTGACATGTGATATATGTGAATGATACCTGCTGGGGCATGAGCATGTATGGATCCATGTTCCAATTTCTCTCATTAAAGGACTCTGGCTCTGTAAATGCTTAGAGGCAGGAAACATTATAGAAAAAGAGTATTTTAAATAACAAAAAGGAATGGAAAAGGGCAGTGGAAGAGGAACTGTGAGATTACACACATTGTCTTTTGAGATCAAGTGTGTAGTGTCCAGAGAAAGAATCCTGTGAAGGTAGTGGAGAGAGAACAGGAACTTTGAAGTTGAGGCAGCTTCCTATTACAGAGGATTGGAAAGTAGATCAGGGGAAAAGTGAATTGCAAAGCTAACATCTTGCACGTTGAGATTTGCTAAGTAATATTTACAGGTTGAGTTGAGATGTGGGTAGCTTGAGCAAGTTCCGGAACAGGAATTTGCAGTGATGTGTGATATGGGACTACAAATAAAGACTGGATTTAAGGCTAAAGTGAGGGAGTTGGAGAAATGAGTTGCATGTTATCTCTGCAGCACTGTCGCTGTGTGGGCTGTGAGATAAGGAATCCTTAGGAGGAGGATTCCTTCTTTGCACATGTCAGATTTGAGGAGGATTGTTTTGATCTGAGGCAGATGAAAGAGAGATGTGTGTGAATATACAGCTTTTGAAAGAAAGAAGTGAAGACAGAAGGGATCTAGCTGTCTCTGCTGCCTGAATAATGTTGTTCACAGGCCCTTGGTTGAAAATTTCACATGAGCTGGCTTAGTCATATATTGCAGGAATATCATGAACTTTACTGAGTTGTTAACTTTTAACACAGTTGGCAAATAGTATCCAAAAGTAATTTTGTATTTTTGGAGGTCATGATAATTCCCTAGAATTTTAGAGTGACAGTGTGCCCAGCGTTAAACAGCATTAAGTTACAGTTATGTTGCAATTTAGCAGGAAACGTGGATCTTTCACATAAGATCTGGGTCAAGTATGTATTTCCTTTGATTCCAAGCAAGTGCGTTTTACTAAAAATCAATTCAGGTTTTTGATATTGTGGAAATATTTCTTTTATTGATCAACTCCCCAACCTCAAAATGCTTTTAGAAGTGATGATTGTTTTGCTTCAAAGTGCATCCCACCAACTTTAACAAGTTACACTGCTGTTTATGTGGAGCACCTTTCTGGTATTGAAAACATCAACCCACCTACGTCTAAACTTACAGTAGACTTAGAGCTTTGGTAACCTTCACCTTGAAAGTTTCAGAAAGTTCATTGCCTTCTGTATAAAGAATGTTATTTGTGAAGGATTTTTCCACGTATTTGAAAGCAAGATGCATACTGTAATGCATGCTTCCTTTGGTTTCTGGTTTCTTGGCTTCAAGAAGGGACTGGTTTTTTTGCTGCTGTATCTTTTACACAGATGTGTGTTTTGCGTAATTTTACTTTAATCCTTCATGTGCACTTTTGATAACAAAGAAGCAACAGATCCTCCTTTACAAAGCGTTTGGATGCTTTACTGTGTGTACCAAAGCATCACTTTGAAAAAATTAGTGTAATGAAACAGCTGAGTTCCAAACGTGTCAGAGTTGAGCTTGAGAATAAACATTCTGCATTTTCAGCTGCACTGTGTCTTTTTGAACATGAAATACATGATTACTCTGTGTAAGAAGATGCAAAGCACTTCTTATTTGATGTAAACACTGTCATAATGTTCCATTCTACTTTACTCCAGTGTTTATGATAACACTTAGTATTATGTGCCTGCAGAGGGTTGCCACTGTGGGCGTTGCCGTGAGGGGATACAGTTTGCCTGTGGAAGGCTCTGCAGAAATACCTGGAAAATCTGGGGTAGAACTCTGATTAGTTCACTCTCTGCCTGTAAAAATGCAGCTTTGAGGTAGCAGATGTACATGGAATTCTTGTGCCGTGCCAAACACAGTGTGTAGAAATTCCAGGTGTGCACTGTGTGTTCCTGTAGGTGAGGATATTCCGGTGTAGGGGGAGGTTGCTGTGACTGTTGAGGGTTGCTCTGGTAGACTTGCTGAACATCTCACCTCATCCTGCAGGTAATGTGGGTTGAACTTGGGCATTCATGCTGCTGAAATACAGAATACATTCTAGGTCCATTATTTTATTTCTGTAGGGCTGCCTTGTTAAGTCTTGCAACACTGAACTAATGTCTTGTCCTAGTGGAGAACATTAGAGGGGTGCCTTTGGCTCTTCAGTTTAAACTGAAGGTTGTAATTAACTTTTTCAATAGTTGTTCTGTTTGGTTATGTTCTGGTTTGAGTCATGAAGGAGTTGCCAAGTTGCCTTTTTTTATTTATTCTGATGGACACAATAGAGTTGGGGTCTGGTAGGATTAGTAAGGCAAGAAAAATTCTTGTTGGAGATATATCCAGGAATGGGATATTCTTTTTCTTTTTTTCCCCTGGAGGAGAAAGATGCTCTCAAAAATAAGTAAGGATCCATACATTTAGTGTAGGAAAAGGCAATACAGGTGACCTCACCCCTGATAAGTAACAGCTGTGTTAATTACTCAGTGCAGCCTCCCCCAGTGAGTCACAGCTGTATCCAATAAAGATAAGTGTGATAAAGGGAGTGGATAAGCTGGTCAAGAGGATCATGAAGGAGGAGGAGCCTTAAGGAAGAGGGAACCAGAGGATGGTGAAGAAGAAAGGTCCTGGAGAGAATCACTGCTGTGAGGTCAGTCTGGGTCTGCAGTCACAGTCTAGCCAGGTAGAAACCTGCAGTCAGTTGGAGTCAGGATGGCTGAGCTGTAAAGAGGAATAAACCAGGACTCTTTTCATGCTGTGATAAACAAGAAGCCTNAAAGGTCCTGGAGAGAATCACTGCTGTGAGGTCAGTCTGGGTCTGCAGTCACAGTCTAGCCAGGTAGAAACCTGCAGTCAGTTGGAGTCAGGATGGCTGAGGAATAAACCAGGACTCTTTTCATGCTGTGATAAACAAGAAGCCTATGTCTTGGCTCATTTCTACCCTCTAACAAGAGGGCTGCTGCAACAATTTACCACAACTTTTATTTTTTCATTTTTTATTTTTCATTTCATTTTTTAAATTGAGAGTAGTTACCCTGGTTCATAACTTCCTTTCCATTTTCTGTAGCAAATAATGTACCTGCATCAGAAAAATTGGGAGTTTAGCCATTGCTTTGGAACTAAAATGGCAAACATTCTAAAATTTTCTCTTAGTGCAAATATGGGAATTTTTTTTCAGATTTTGAAAGTCAGTTTTTAACTTTGGAAGTATTGAAATTTGAGTACTCCATCTCCAAAAAGTTCTTTTCTTCTCTGTTTCTCCATTGACAATCAACAAGAACATCCATGAGGCTAAATAAATAACGACAGGTACAAATCCAGGATAAGGGTAACAGGATGATGTGTGCAAACCTTGCAGCTCGTTTTTGCACATTTCTATTAAAATAAGTGGTTATTAAATAATACAAGTCCTCAGAGGCCTCCTCTGTGTGACATGAATATACAGCACTTTGAAAGTCATGGTGATGCCAAAGAATATAGAAAGTTCTTTTAAAAATTAATGGCATTTGGTTTATAATAGGGCACAAAATACTGTAGAGCCAGGGATACAGTTTCATGACTGCTGAGATTTCAATGTGTTATCATTTGAGAGTTCTGAAAAGCAGCTTTTTACCAGCTGGTAATAAATTATTCTGTATGACTGTTTTGCTAAAACAAGAGAATGGCAACAGATTATGGATGTTCAGTTGTAAAGATCTGTATCTTCTCTAATGCAGGTTTTTGCTATAATTGTCAAAATACTTTTATTATTGTTAGAAAGCATTAAGTAACTTCCCTCTGCTGCCACTTGAAGAGAAGTCAACCCCAAAAGCTAGCCCTGATAAGCTACACAAAACCAAGGGAGACCTTGAAGGCAAAGAAGTACGTAGATACCATCACAGAAAATCAACCAAACAAAAACCCACAAAACACCACCACAAAAAACTTGCTCAAAACAAAACCAAGAAAACCCCAGGAAATAACTTCTTTCATTTTCTGCATGTTTTCTATAGAAGTTTAGGGCCTTCAGACCCAGAAGTGGATTCTGTCATTTCATTTGTTGAAATGTAATGGGAAAATTAATGTAATTTGTTGAAGAGTAACGGGTAGAAATAGGTTTAATAGTGTTTGTGTTCAGCCACTTGAGGGGGTAATGCATAGAAAGCATGAGGATGAAAAGGAAACACCTGCTTCTGCCACACAAGAGGGTTTTTTACCTCTGTGCCAGACTTTTTTGCTAAATAATATATTAGCTAAATTACATATAAATATATACATATATTTTGTGTGTGTGTATGTATGAGCTGCCTTTTAGGGAGTATTTTGGCTATTTTCCTTGTTTGATTTCATTGTACCTCTGAACTTAAATCTTTCTCACTTCTGTTAATTTCAAGTTAATGTGTTCTATGATTATATTGTGCGTAAGTAGGGTGCAACCCAAAACCTGGCTGGAGTACATGGAAAATTACTTCAGTTTAAAGACAAGTGATTGCTTTAAAAGTTGCTCCTCTGAGTATTTGTGCTGCCATATTAATTCTGCTTTTGTCACAGTAATTGATTTGGTGTGACCTAATAAGTCTGTAAGGGGCCACCTTATTTGCTATCCACAGCACTTCTAGGATTTAAAGAGAAAATGTAGAAGTCATTGGTGGATTTTTTCCTCTTTTACATTCTTTCACAGTGTATGAGAAAGTAACAAATGAGGAAACAAATCTAGCAAGTTTTTTTCCTGATTAATTTAAAGCTACTTTTTTTCAGTGCCATACCAGTTAGAGATACAGACCTGAAAAACAGGTCTGAAATTGTAACTCAGACTTTCCAGTTGCAGTGCAATCATAATTACTCTTGTCATGAGGACTGCAGGGAAGTAAAATGATGAGTAAGGAGATGGGTTGAGGAAGATTTCCTTGTGTAAAGTTGAGACTGGGGTTAAGTGGGAAGCCAAGAGAAGTGGAAAATAGAGATGTGTAGGTAGTGTGTGCCTGGGGGAACAGGGTAGCTAGGAGCTGTGCTGTTACCTTAATAACAAAATGAAGTGGATGTTGTACTTTCAGGTAGCTCTTTCTTTTATTAGTATTGATGCTCTTCAGACTCTTCTTTCGTTCTGACAGCGAGGTTCTGTTTTCCCCCTTAAGTCTCCATGGAGACTTTTTGTAGTTGAAGTTAGGAGAGGTTATGTACACACAACGTTGTCTTGTCATCCATAACTTCTCAATTCTCTAAACTAATCCCAAGCATTTAAGTGTGTGATGGCTCAATTGCAGTCCTGTACGTAAGAAAAGACATGCTAGAGAGGAGAAGGCTGTTTGTCTCGGACAGTGTTTTTCTGCCATGCTCATTTTTTGGCGTCAGGCTTCTGACTGATGCCAAATGCTGGTTGGATTAGTGAAAAAGCTTGCAGTTTATAAATTCAGAGAGCAGCTCTCATACATATTTCAATTATTTGGCATACTAAACTAGAAAATCAGATGAGGAATTTTCAAAGTGCTGGTACTTTGGCTAGTAATAGAATGATAAAACTTTTTACTTTGGCAAACAGATTGTTTGCAAGAAAGAGTTTTAGGTTTTGCTGACGAAATTTATCACGTACGTTACCTGTTAATTCTTTGTTGTTGTGGCCCAGGCTTATGTGCTAAAATGTCTTTTATACAAGGGCCAGCAGAAACAATTTTCAGTGTATTGTATGTAATATTCTGCATTATATATCGTATTTCCTGAATTCTGAGTAATAAGTTTACAATCATTTCTTATTTCAAAAATAAGACACTAAAATACATATTTCTAACATATATGTTGTGTGTGGATGTATTTTTGGGTAGCATCTGAAAATACTGTCATCCTGAACAAACTAATAGACTAGTAATTTTTGGATTTTTTTCCCTTTCATAGTGTCTGTATCAGGTGTTGCAGTAAAAGAGATGTCGTTTGTGCAATTTGTCTGTGTTGTGAAGGTTTTTTTTTTTCCTCCAATCCTCCCAGTAGCCACTGGTTATGTAGGGAAGGTTGGAAAAGCAAGGAAAGGATAAACCTGAAAGTGTAGGGCATTTTCCTTACATTGTAAAAATAATTTCCTGAATGAATAAAGCAGTTAAACAAGATCTTGCAGGTCCAGTGAAGAGAAATTCAGAGTTGGTGATGATTATTATGGAATTATAAAGCTGGAAGCTTTCACATTACATCAGAAGTAAATTTGACACAGAATACCCTGGTTGTCAGTGGATTCATTAACTTAAAAAGGAGAGATTTTACACTGACTGCTACTGCTGATGTGTTTGGTTGTAGGTCAGTGGTAGAAGAGTTTTGTACTTAATTTGCCAGGTTGAGGAATGCAGAGGGCTGGAATTGTGTTGATGCACAGTAATTTTATAGCTGATGGATCGTTGCTGAAAGAAACTCTTGTGCTGCTGTGCTGTCCTGGCAGCTCTCAGCTCGTGTAAGAGCCACTTGAAGGGCAAGTCTAGGAACTGCCCTTGGGCTTTTTGAGCAGAACACCAAGGATTGGTCTTATTCCTACCAGGCAAAGGGTAAGGGAAGTGGAAAGGTGGCTTATGACCAACTTCCACTTGCCCTCTGGTCCTGTGCTGCTGCTCTGGGGCTCTGGGCCAAGCATTCATAATGTGGAAGACGTGCTAGTAAACCACATCATTTGAAGATAGAGAATATATGCAATTTGCAACAATTTGTACAGAATGTGGAGGAGGTTGTGTTTAATATGTAGCTTAGGAACAAAGTTATGTTACAGGCTTGTTTAACTGTGTGAGTATATTGTAATAATGGGTAGCTTGCNGAGCCACTTGAAGGGCAAGTCTAGGAACTGCCCTTGGGCTTTTTGAGCAGAACACCAAGGATTGGTCTTATTCCTACCAGGCAAAGGGTAAGGGAAGTGGAAAGGTGGCTTATGACCAACTTCCACTTGCCCTCTGGTCCTGTGCTGCTGCTCTGGGGCTCTGGGCCAAGCATTCATAATGTGGAAGACGTGCTAGTAAACCACATCATTTGAAGATAGAGAATATATGCAATTTGCAACAATTTGTACAGAATGTGGAGGAGGTTGTGTTTAATATGTAGCTTAGGAACAAAGTTATGTTACAGGCTTGTTTAACTGTGTGAGTATATTGTAATAATGGGTAGTTTGCATCTCTGTAGTCTTAAAAGAAAATCAGAGTACTTCCAGACATGTTAGTCTCGTATGACAGACTCTTCATTCATCAGGAGTGGAGATCTTGCCTGTCTTTTCCCCTAGTAGAAAGGGAGAAAGTGGTAGTTCCCTTGTACAATCCCAAAGGCTTTGTGCATTCTAAAGAATGTGAAAGGTATTTCTTAAAGTAAATTCTTTTGTGCTCAGAGAAAGTGTTTACCACCACTGTTAAATGTTTAAGCTTGACTGAGGAATAAAATAATATTTTAGTATAATTTGTAGTTAACTTGGGTTGTGTCATTTTCGTTGTTCTGTACATCTCACGTGCAGGACTGGGGATGGTTACCAGTGGAGTATTATTTTCAGTGTTTTAAGACCTAATTTTGCCTTTATTCATTATACTAATTTGTGTTCTTTGAAGCCAGTTTTTAAGTGTGTCCTGTCTTTGGCATGCTAAGCTACAGCATTAGCTGTTCTCCAGAATGTAATTAAATGATTGGAAGTTATTGCTACTAAGGGAAAGAAAACATCTACCGTTCATCCAGAAATAAAACATTATAGCAATTCAAGCCAAATAGGATAAATAGCCCCAGGCTATTCTTTTTAAAATGTCTAGGTCAAATACCTAAGCTTTAATCATGAAACTTGTTGGTATGTATGGAGATGTTTACAGATATTTCTGCGTTTTTCTCTTCAGACCTGACTTAGGTTTGAAGGGTTTTTTACTGTTACAGAAAACAATAAAACTGTGTTCATATGCGTTGGTTTAAATGTATAGCATATTTATGTAATAACCCAGCTTTTATGGGTTTGTTTTCTTGCTTTTGTGAAATGCTGTGTGATGTAAAATATTCTGATGCTTTTACTCATGCGGAAGAACTCCAGAAGGGCTGCTGAAGTCGAATCTATTGCAGTTACTGTGCAAATTGGAATTGATCCAGTAGAGAAATTGAGGTAGTGCATCAGACTCCATGAAGTTGCTAAAAAAAAAAAAGATGCATTTAAGCTAATAAGCAGTAATTCCATCACCTCTAAAAATAAGAGTAGCATGATATAGGTGAGAATTTAAAAAATATAATTTAAGGCTTAAAATTATTAGGAGTTAAGTTCATTCCTTTTTTTTTTTGTGAACTGAAAAGAAATGGAAAGTTTCATTTCTTAAGGTAATGTTTACTTTTAAGCCTATGCCAACCTTCCTCTACAGTGTGCATTGTCTACTTCAAAGCAGCATTAGATCATTCATTCTTTCATTAATGAATCACTAGAATTATTTGTTCGACAATGAATCACAAAGCAGGTTTGAATGAAGCTTATTGAGGAATGTATTATTACCAAATTTGCATCACAAATGCTGCAGCATATATTTCATTTGCTTCATGGACTTACTGATCCTGTTTTTCTCTGCTGCACCTTTCCTCCCACCCTGCCTTATTTTATCTCATTCTCTGAAAGGACAGCTGAAACTCAAACTTAATGCCTTTGATAACTATTTAATTTTCTTTTGTACTGCTTTTATGTGATAAAAGCAGTATCCAGCCCATCACTTCTGTAGATAAGAATATGTCCTGGCTATAAAGTGCATAATTTACTAACAGTATTTCTTACAAGTAAGGTTAGAGGTAGAAATGATTACACTGAAATTATCTGGGTAGATGTTCAGAAATCTATAAAATGCAGAATTTTATAGCATGAAATTACCCAAGAATGTAGTTATTATTTTCTGAGTCATGTAAAAGACAATATGAGGTGCTAGTGCCTGGACAGTCTACACTTCTCTGTAGTCTGTGGAAGTGTGTTATTTAAGTTCAGTTATTATTCAGGGTAGTTTCTAATACTGCCCTTTTTTTGGTATCATAAGTCAGTTTTCATGTGTGTCAGATTTGAGTTACAGGGATGTTTTGACTTTCAGTAAATTCTGTGTTATCATCAAGAGCTTTCTTCTGTTCTTCAGACTTGCAGTAGCGTCCCTGTTGTAATAGTGTCATGGGCAGCATCGTGGGTGGCATTAACAACAGATCACATCTCTGAGAAGATAACATTCTGAACATGTTGGTCCAGTCAATAAACCCCCATAATATGTTTGTCCAGTCAGTTCAGCATCTTTGACTGTTTCTGATGTACTTGATTCTTGATAGAAGAAAGTTGGTTAAGTGGAGTAGTGATTGTGGGGGGGTGACCTGGAAGTTCGTAACATGTTGAGTTTCTCATTTGTCCTATTTAATTTTGTATGGCTCATAATGCCCTGGGTAGTTGGCTGGAGGATATTCTCTGTGGAGTAGTGGGGATTTAGTGCTAATAATACATTCAGAAAAACTGCAAAATCTTTATTTGCTTTGGTATTTGGTTGAGTTTGCTCTACATTTTGTGAGACTGTTCGGTGGTTTTTCCTTAGAAAAAGAAAAACATTAAAAGTCAAAAAACCAGAAAAGAGTCAACACAATATAGTATTTATGGGTGAACAAAAAGCCAAGAGTATATGTATTATATTAACAGGCATTCAGTTTTGGTTTACTGTGTGCAATATTTGTGTGTGAACTCACATTTTTTTCCCTGAAAACCTGTGAGCTAAACAATGTGCAATCAGACTGGGTACCTTTTTCCCGTGCTCGTACCCTTCCTTTTGTTTCTCCATGCACTGTCAGGATGTACAGGATGCAGCCCTTGAGATGAAGACCTGTTTCTTAGGTGTGAGATTTGAGTTTGCTCTTGGTAGACAGTGTCAAGGAGCACAGCAGGAGCCTCTGCTGCCCTCTCCTGCTGTGCTTTCTGGCTTGTGTGCTTGCAAAAGTCAGTAACTTTCAGGATGGAGCCAGGACAAAATGGGCTTTCAGCTTTGAAAACTAATAGGGTAGAGAGTTCCATGCACCCTGATCCTCTTCTATGAAACAGAGATAGTTTAATACAGGTTTCCTGGCCTCCTCCATAGTGTTAATTATGGGCTGGGGAGAAAGTCCTCAAACACATTACCAAATTTAAATTCTCAGGGTAGTTGTCATGGTGGTGTAGTTTCTGACACTTCAAGTAGACTAATCTTGCATGTTCAGGGACTTGTAATATATTTTTTTGTATACATGGGTCACAGGTAGTAAAAAACTACCTTAATTATATTAGTGATACAAGAGAAAAAGTTTTATGACCATATAAGTTTGTAATTTGGATGATCTAGGTAACATTTGACCAGATGCAGGCTAGATTAACAGTTTACTTTCCCTTTAAAAAAGCCATAATCTGTCATTTCATAAAATGTTTGTGTATCTGGATATGCAATAATAAGGAAAATTTTATTTATTGAAAGGTTTGAAAATGAAAATTCTATGTAAAAATATATAATAAGATATGAAAACCTCTATGGTAATTCCTTCTCTAGGAATTAATTGCTCTTAAGATAGTTGTTGAGAGAACTAAGGAAGGGATTAAAAGTGTCATGGAATAAGGGCCATGTGGGATTTTGTACATATGCCATTAAATGGTTTGACGGTATTTTAAGGGCTTCTGTTTTGGATAACAAATAGAAACACAGTTTGGAGAGAGTGTTTGAAAACTCATTTAATTGAGCATTGTATAAATATGGACTGAAAACAACTGGGACTTGGATGACATTTCACAGGACAGAGTACTTGAAGTGCAGAGCTCTGTGGTAAAAGTAGTGTTTACTTCAGAAAGCACGGGCTGCCAGTTTGATAATTAAAGTTTAGCTGGTGTAAATTGCTGTTATGGAAGTTTCCTTATGTGAAGGTATTGCTAGAATCTAACTGTTTTATTTATCCAGCATACCTTTGGCTTTCAAGATCTGGTACAAGAGGCTGCAGCACACTTTGCTAATTCAGAAGGCATGTGTCTTATGTGGAAATTGGTCTGACAATCCTGAAAATAAAAATACCTTGTAAGTTGTTATCTCTCCTCTGGGGAACATTGTAGGTGCATTTATGATGTTATCAGTGGCTGTTGGCAAGTGCTCGACTGAGATCACAGGATCATGTTCTTCCCACAGCAGAGACAAGTTTGTTTTCCTCTGTGCCGCAGGTGATGAGGACTTCTCCAAAGGATTTAGGAAATCTGTATGTTCTACAGTAGGTGTTGAGTCATTAGTTGGGTGTCTAGTGCACACTGATTGACTCTAATTTCCTGAGTCTAATTTGGGTCAAAACTCATTCTGGAAGAAAAGAGTTTCGATGTTTTAAAAGTAAAGCCCGGTAACGTCATGTTTAACTCGAGGTGCTTTCCAGTACAGTTTGCCAGTGCCTGTTGCTCCATGTGCTGTGTCCAGTTCTGGGCTCCTCAAGGCAAGAGAGACAGAGCCCCTGGAGCGGGTCAAGAGAAGGGTGACAAAGCTTATTAAGGGGCTGGAGCATCTCTTTAATAGGACAAGAGGCAATGGGCAGAAACTGATCCACAAGGAAGTTCCACCTGAACCCAAGGAAGAACTTCTTTACTGTGCAGTGACCAAGCACTGGGACACATTGCCCAGAGAGGTTTTGGAGTCTCCCTCACTGGAGATGTTCCAGAACCATCTGGACTCAATCCTGTGCCATGTGCTCTGGGATGCCCCTGCTGAAGGAGGAAGGTTCAAGCTGTGGACCCTTCTGGTCTGACCCATCCTGTGATTCTGAGACAGCATTTGGTAGGTTTAGGACAACCCTGAAACTTAAAAAAATCTGCTCTGATTTAAGATTATAATGTGCGAGGAAGGATATCTTGGAATAGTTCAATGTGGCACTTGCAGCATGCACAGGAATTCTTGCCTCTTTTTAGTTGTGTTGTTCTAGAAGGATACATTTGAGAGCAGTTGGAAGTAATTGGCAACTTGGTGTTCAGACTGTACTACACATGCAAATCCCATAGGATTTCAACGTTTGTGGGGCTTTTGCACTTCAATATCTATTTGCATGTGGTGACAGGGCTGGATAATAGCACAGTACTTGAGTTTGGAGGTTACATATTAAAAACAGTGGTCCCTGTAGCCCCCGGAGGTCTTCAGTGATAACCTTCTAGGGCAGGAATCTGTGAAACAATGCCATGCTAGTTTGCTCTGATTTTGATTTTAGTGTTTTAAAAACAGAAGTGCCAGTTCCAATTGAGGCTTTATAGTGGAATTTCAGTTTTGTGATAGAGGTGTGAGTAAAAGCAGTTGAATACACTCTAGTGTATGTGGTTCTGGGTAACGATTCTGAACACTTTCTTAACATTTCTGTGGAATGTTATGATTGTTGTATGTGCTGAATCCAGTTAATTGCAATTATTGTTGACTTGTACACGTAGACATTCATGAATGGCCTAAAGGCGAGATAGAAGGTGTGCTGGAGCCAGAGCCATTAGTGGGATTGGATATGCTAGTTTGTCTGCACACGTGAATGCTATTTTTTTTTGTTTGTAGATAGCATAATTTTAATAGTAACAAATCTGGTGTGCCACAGTTCTTCACCATTTTGCAATATGTGCATATGGGTTAGATACAAAAGTGAAGCAATCCTTGCTTTTTCTAGTCATTAATCATTTATAGCACTCTTGTGGTTTTTTCCAGCGTGTTTGGATTAACAGCTTAGAGTTTCAGATGATTCTAACCTAAGTCAATGCTCTTTATATACAGGTGACTCCTATTTCTGGAAGAGTTTTATGATAAGTTTTTCCACAATTGAACTCCTGTCCAGTGATTTTCCTTTGAAACAGTTGCAATTTTCATTTAGGGGAGGTAAGAATGGAGTCTTGCCTTTGGTTTCTTTCCTAGACTAGCTTTTTTTCCCCTCAGTTTTCTTTTTTTAAATTTTTTTCAAGGTTCTCTCTAGTGATTGCAGCTTATCCCTGATAGACAGGCGGCTCTCCCAAATGAAATATTTAAAGAGTAGTCATGTAAAGCAGATATTGCTGGAGTGTGCCAGAAGGAAAGGACTTACTCTGATACATCTGGTTCTGTTTCAGTATTGAAGGGTTCAAAAATAAGAACAAAAGGTAACAGAGAACATCAGTACAGAACAGTTGTCCCTGGTTGTAACTTATTATCATTTGTTCTAGAGGGGTAAGAATCCTTTTGGGCACAGTTGATAAAATTTTTCTATAGAGTTAATGTAGAAGGAGGGCTTCCTCAGACTTTTAATAATATGTTTTTCATTTTAAATCACAGAATTTGTAGTTCCATATTTGAATGTGGCTCACGTGAATTTGAACACATTGCTTACACTTGCAACCTTGAGAAAGGGGAGTATTTTCCTTGTGCAGGCTCTGTAGGTGGAACACTCATATTCCATGTGTGGAGAATGAGAAAACACATGGACACATTTGCTGGAATGCATCTGGCACGACTCTTCCTTGGGGAGATGGAGTGTTCCATAGCTGTGAGTTGTTTTCTTTTCAGAGTGGCAGAAAGTTGTTCCATATTTGTTCTTTTTCCAAGATGTTCTGGCTTCCCAAATTCTTCTTTTGCGACTCGAGAACTGACTCCATCTTGTACTCTGCATGTGTTGTGTCCCAATTCCCACAGAGATGGAAATGTCTAGATACTCCACCATTCATCTTTCATCAAAACAAAAGTGGGTGAGATCTTTACCTTGGAAGATTTTCTTCTTGAAAGAGTATTGAAGGAGCTATGGATGTCACAAGTTGACATCACCTAAAGTCAGAGCCTTTAGCAGTGTCTTCCATGGCAGGCAAGTTTTTGTCAGCCGGCTCCCTGGGTGCTGCCATCCTGACAAGTGTATTTTGAGGATATTCCCTCTCTGTCTACATGATAAATCTGACAACTGTTCAGCACCGGATTATTCAGTAAAATCCAGAAAGACAAAGTTAATGTATGCTCAAAGTGCTCTGTTCTCGTGTCTTGGAGGGCATGGCTGCTTGTGGCAGGGAAATGGAACTAAGAAACCAGAACTGTGACAGTAGCAGTTGTCCTCATTCCTTGTGAGTTCTAGGTATGCCTCCACAAACTTGTTCCTCTTCTGTGGCTACAGACCAGGCATGCAGCCAGTGCACATTTGTATAACACACTTTCACAAAAAAAAAGAGTAAAAATTTACTTTAAGCAGGTTAATCTTTACTTTTGCAATGAGAATTCCTCACCTTCATGGAATTAGTATCTCAGAACCTTTCCAGTGGTCAGTGTCTGTCAGAACTATTATTTTATTCTTGGGAAAGGTGTACTGCAGTGATGAAACTTGCTTAAATAAATAGAGGAACCTACTGAGGAGGAGTCTCTCTGCATGGAAGTGGAGCCATACTTTGAGGTCATGTTTTGGTATCTGCCTGCAGCCTGGATGCTGTTGCCTCTAAAGGAAGTCTGATAAACCTCCTAAATCTTCTGTGGTGGGTTGACTCTGGCCAGTGTTGAAGCCCCCACCCAGGTGTTGGCTCACTCCTCTACAGCGATACTGGGGAGAGAATCAAAGGGGCAGAAGTGAGGAAAAGCTTTGTGAGAAACAAAGGCCTTGATGCTGTGACAAGCATTGCTGAGTGACAGCTCAAATTTTGGTTTGTTATGAGCACTGCTGCAGTCATGTATCTAAATGATAGCACCATTCAGGCTGCTTTGAAGGGAATTCACTTCATTGCAACTATACCCAGTGCATTCTGTCCCTGAAAGTCTCCAAATTTTGTTACTTCACTGCTCACAGAGTAAGTGAGGAATACCTGTTTTTTGAGGAACTGAACACTTGCTTTAATCCTTCTTCTTAGCTAAACCTTCCAGGTTCAGAAGCGTTTGCAGCACGAGGCTGATTTCAGCAAAGGCGTTTGTTCCTTTGCCTCAGTGCAGCTGGGCTGTCAGATTATTTCACACTGCTTTCCTGAAGTGACCAAGCTGTTCCTCTTTGACTTCCTGCCCACTGAAACCAGACAGGATTACTTCTTCCAAGTTGTCTTCAGGGCATTTCTTCAGGAGTTGTTAAGAGACCTAGATGATACTGGTCTGTGGAGTTAGCTGTCGTGCAAAAGCTTAAACACATTACCAGTGCAAGTTGAGGAGTAACTGGATGTACCCTTGATTCCCGAGTGAGGAGAGGTCTATTTCCTATAAAACTGTTACGGTCTGTAAGTTTGGTTCTGTGACTGCATTCTCAGCTAACAACTATGGTAAATCAGTATGTCCTCCTTCTGAAGTAGATGACCCATTTATCTTATGTGACTCATTGTACCAAATGTTACCCCAGATGACTTGAAGTATCTGGAATCGTTCTGAGTCCTTCTGGCAAGCATTCCTTTGGTGAGTGGATCAACATTGTTCAGATTTGTTGTGGTAATACTGTTCAGCACTTGAACTTCCCTGAATCTTCCAAAAAAGTGACATCAGATGTGTTTCATGACAGTTGGGAAGCTCATTTTCAGCGATGTTGTGCAAGGTCTGTGGTCTTGGTTGGAAGAGACATTTTGCGTCCATGCTGTGGAGCTTGTGCACTCTTGGAAATGGGTGGCCAACCTCACTGCCTAATACCAGATTGACAGGTAACATAATGCAGTCATTTCTCTTTTAATAAGCAAATTGGGTTTTGGGATAGGTACGTGGAAATTCACTTGCCAGCAATTCACCCAAGTGAAGCTTCAAACTCTAATATGTAAATTTGAGATGTCTTCTTACTAAACCATGAGCAGCAGATTCTAATTAAAATGTAGAAAGTGGGGTATCAACCTGTTTTTCTTCCTACAGCAATTGGAGGCTGTTCTGCTCCTTAATGAGTTTGCAGCCAAACGTTCTTGGATACGCTCCCAATTACATCAGGGTGTCTGGCCATATTTTTGTTCTGGTTCCACTGTTGCAAATCTTTCTAGCCCAAGGAAAGACTGTGTATGTCACTGATAATCCATTTCTTTTTATATAGGTGAGAAAATCTTGATATTTAGAGCTTCTGCTGTTTTTGTTTTGTGTGAAAGAGTAGAGAAAACTCAAGGCCTTGCTTAGCTTTGTGGTCTTTCATGTGTATTTATGTACCTTATTTTTCAAGACTTGAATTCAAGGTTGAATACATTTCTTACTGTATGCTAGAATGTTCTCCAGACTCAGGTGCCAAGGTATTCAGCACTGCATGAATACTGCTTAGGTTCTGGTTCTTGATAAGTAAACTTCCTGTAGAGTTATTCTATGTCTGTTTCCTGGTATATATGTCAAGTAACTGAATTGTGAGGCTTTCTATGAGTTAGAATTCATATTAGGTCATTTAATTTACATCCTGCTAGGAATTCAGAGGCATGTAAGAGTGTTCCTGGCTGATGTTTTCTTCAAAACTACTGCATTACTAGCAATGCTATTGGAAAATCACCATGTAGTGCCTGTTGTGACACTGATTTCTTCTGCATCTTTTGTATGTGGCCTACATAAGAAAACCACAAAACTAAAGAGAATTATATATTAAAGAAGCTCTATTATTAGGCCACAGTTGAGAGCAGGTTATGGCAAGAGTGGTTTTCTGTGGCAATAGTACTACTTAATAAAAATGCCTTTTGTAAGAGTTTATCTGTGTGGGGACACAGGGACTTAGTGGAGGTGTTGGAGTTGGATGTAAGTAGCTGTAGTGCTGTCATTTTTAGTGTTCAGTAATTAATCTTTCACTGAGTATAAAATGGGGATGTCCCTGTTTTGACAGGTCATCTGTCTTTGGCTTGAAGTTGTGATACTATGATGGAAAGTATTTTATAAGTTGAAACATTAATTTTGTGTTCTGACATCTGGCACAAGGAAAATGTCATTTGAGAGCAGCTGTTAGGTTGAAGAATAGCAGTCAAAACCTTGAAAATTAAAGTTCCTTTTAAATATGATGGTCCAAGATAATGATGTATTTAGTAGGCAAAAAAATGAAAAGTGGGAGTGATGAGCTATTAGCTTCTGTCTCTGTGAGTCACCTAAGACAGAAGGGCCTCATGGACACCTTTTCTTACACCTCATGATGTGGCCACTGCTGGATCATACCCAGTTTTCTGCTCTGAGGTTCAGGGCTGCATCTGCAGTTGGTGTGGGATAGGTATTTTATATCACTGTAATGAAGCCCCTCAGTCAACATTGCAGCTGTCACTGTGAGATTTGGAAATAAAGCTTTGTCTTTTAGGAACTGTGGCAGTAGATGATACAGATGCTACTCCTCTCTATAAAGTTACTAGAAGTAAAATGTTTCAGACCTGAAGCTGATATGATTCTGTTCTTGTAACAAAAAACAAATTCAGTAACACTGTTTGATCTGTGAGTGCATATGCTGGTACAATTTAACTAAAAGGATCCCACTTATTAAAGTTTGTAAGGTCAAGCTAATTTGGGGTAAATGAAAGCTGAGTGATGTTATCTTATAGTTCCTTCCTACTTATGAGTACCTAAGTGCTGCATATTGAATCTGAACCTTACCTTTTTGCTTCTGTTACTTTATAGATTTAAGAGTGCATTCTTGCATTCCTTCCCCTTGACTCCCCTTAAGAATCATAGAATCCTAGAATGATTTGAGTTGGACAAGGCCTTAAAGGTTGTCTATTTCCAATATCACCACCATAGACAGGGACACCTTCTACTAGACCAGATTTCTCAAAGCCTTTCCAACCTGGTTTTGAACATTTCCAGGGATGGGGCATCCACAGCTTCTCTGGGTAACCTGTTTCACCATCCTCACAGTAAAGAATTTCTTCCTAATATCTAAACCTGCTCTCTTTCAGTTAAAGTTCATTTCCCCCATGCCCTGTCACTACCTGCACTTGTAGAAGGTCCCTCTCCAGCTCTCTAGCCCCTTTGGGTGCTGGGAGGTGCTGTAAGGTCTCCCTGGAGCCTTCTCTTCTCCAGGCTGAACAGCCCCAACTCTGTCTCTGTAGGAGAGGTGCTCCAGCCCTCTGAGCACCTTTGTGGCCTCTGGCCTCACTCCAGCAGGTCCATGTCCTTATGTGGAGGGCCCCAGAGCTGGATGCTGTATTCCAGCTGGGATCTCAGGAGAGCAGAAGAGAGGAGCAGATTCACCTCCTGTCCCCTGCTGTCCACTCTCCTTTTAATGCAGCCCAGGACACGTTTGGCTCTCTGGGCTGCAAGTGCACATTGCTGGGTCATACTGAGCTTCCCAATCATCAACACTCCTAAGTCCTTTCTCCTCAGGGCTGCTCTCAGTCCATTCTTCTGCCCAGTCTGTGTTTGTGCTTGAAATTGTGTGTATTTAGTTTGAAACAGGAAAAAAGATGTTTGCTTTATAGCAAAGATTAGTCTTCAGAAATAGAGCCCAGATCTGCTGCAAATAGGTGAACTTGGTATAGCTAGAGCTATCTTCTGGTGCTGTGCTTGCTTTTCCTCATGGGATGGAAAAATCTTTCCAGAATAGTCTTTTTGTCTCTCAAAACTGTCCTCTCTGCTCACTTTTCATGAGTCTGTGTGGTGGTGAGCCCTACGTTGAAATGCAATTATCAGCCAGCTCTGGGAAGTGCTTTGCTTACTCTTTTGCAACATTGCATTCCCTGTTAATTAGATATATCCGACTCTCTGGTGCCTTTGAAACAAGTCAATGCTTGAGAAGACACATTTGGTCTTGTACAGTGACAGTTTTTCTCATCAGCAGAATTTTCAGGTGATAATTCACAATGGTAATCTAATTTTATCTTTTTTCAGAGGTAGAATGTGGTAGGGATAAGATTCTTCTTGCAGTCTGACTATTTACTTGAAGTCCTTCTGACAGGATCTAAATGATGTTATACAAACCATTGTAATTTTTCAAGCAAAAAATATTTGTGTTCTACTTAGTGATTGTTAACAGGGTAAGTGTGTAATTTTACATAGGTTTTGAGAACCCATTTGCTTGTCATTGCTTCCGCTTCTTATTTTGAGATACAGTAGGCATGAAAACGTTGTCTTTCCTTTTGTGATGATCTTTCCCATCACTTTTTATGAGACATTTCCTTTCAGAGTTCTTTACTTTTTGACTGATTTTCAACTCTGTGACTCTCTCCCTCAAAGACAACCACTTGTTCAGACTATTAGATACAAATGTGAGCTTCAGGGGAAGTGTCATTGTTTGCCTTAGAAAAATGTCTTTGTCCAAGAGTTTACTTATCTTTTACAACACAAGACCCAACCCCAAACTCTGTGTATGCTTATTCCACCCTGGATACCCAGCTACTACTAATTTACTCTCCCAGACAGACCAGCTCTAATATTTTTCTGTTAGCATATGCATCAGTTTTGGAAGAACTTGTTGAACTCAAGACGCTGTCTCTGTAAAATAATTTTTCCCTGCTCAAATCTTAGAATAAGCAATAGAAAAATAAGTGTGATGATGGATTGGATTGAATAGCAACTGAGTGATATATTTCATAGTTTGTATTCCTGCTTTATTGTAAGTGTGTTCATAGCTGAGAGCTGACGGGAGTGGAAAGAAGCTGGTGGACTGACACAGTGTACACTACAGAAACATCATTTCCTTAGGAAACCATCTGGGGGAGGGTGAAGATATCCTGTCAGAGCAGAAGAGCTCAGGGTCAGGAGATGCTGAGAGCACTGAGCTCTGATGAATTTTTGGGAAGAAGGTAGACTCAGCAGTAGAACTGTACAAATATTCAAAGCTTACAGTGCAGTAACAATGGTGTTGCAGACCAGACTGCTGTGGAGCAGGTGTTACAGAGACAGGAAAAATTGATCAGAGCCACAGACTGAGATTCTGGGGGGCATCAAGACCTTCAGGAATTTGGGCATNCAGACCTAATTATGACTTTTTCTGGCTATCAGCAAACATGATTAGACACTTCCAGAAGTTACTTTGTGTATCTGAACAAATAGTGTACAGTCAGTAAAATGATAGATGTGGGATTCCCACCCCATGGCCCCAGATTATCTCTGTATACTCTGCTCCTTGAAAAAAAAATTACATAATAGGAAAAAACCCCAAACCATAGTAGAAGATAAAACATGACTGTACTTAAATTGTGAACCAAGTGTTTCAACATCTTTAGCGGATGTTTTAAGTATTGCATTTAGACCTGAACCTTCATATTCAGAAATCCTGTAGATAAATACCGATACAGAAGAGCTGTTAAATGTAGTCTTCTTTACCTATCATACTCATATAAAGTGATTTAGAAAAATAAGTTTTAGCACATGAACAGACGACATTAAGAGAAAATGTAGAAAACCTTTTTGTGAAGTTGTTTCTTTGCTGAATTTTAGAGTTATGAATAACTTTTCTTTATACTCCACAAAATCAGATTACAGTTACAGCCACTTACATCTCTGGAGTGTAAATACGTGAAATCCCATTCTAACCTTGCCATCTGTGTTGGGGTTAAAAAAACCCCAAACATACAAAAAGTAAAAAAATGTATAAGAGAAGTATTTGCACAGGCTGTTTTTTTTAATGTATTCAAATTTTGTAGGCTGAAATGGGTGCTGATTAAAATGTTGAAATAACAATATTGAAAATGTAAAATTGTTTTTGTAAAACTAGAATCTTACAGTTATGTTCAGGAAATTTCCAAGTGGAGCTTTATTTTTATTCGTTTGGTATATCAGTTAAAGATCATTCCAAAGGATAGTTGTAGAATGAAGATAACTTATTGAAAACAGTAATCATATTTAATAAATAGGACAAGGTTCTTTTTAAAGCTGGGCAAGTAAACACAATTTGTTAGAACTGAGAAGCTGCCTAAATTTTTTTTTTCCAAAGNTTAGACCTGAACCTTCATATTCAGGAATCCTGTAGATAAATACTAATACAGAAGAGCTGTTATATGTAGTCTTCTTTACCTATTATACTCATATAAAGTGATTCAGAAAAATAAGTTTTAGCACATGAACAGATGACTTTAAGAGAAAATGTAGAAAGCCTTTTTGTGAAGTTGTTCCTTTGCTGACTTTTAGCGTATGAATAACTTTTCTTTATACTCCACAAAATCAGATTACAGTTACAGCCACTTACATCTCTGGAGTGTAAATACGTGAAATCCCATTCTAACCTTGCCATCTGTGTTGGGGTTAAAAAAACCCCAAACATACAAAAAGTAAAAAAATGTATAAGAGAAGTATTTGCACAGGCTGTTTTTTTTAATGTATTCAAATTTTGTAGGCTGAAATGGGTGCTGATTAAAATGTTGAAATAACAATATTGAAAATGTAAAATTGTTTTTGTAAAACTAGAATCTTACAGTTATGTTCAGGAAATTTCCAAGTGGAGCTTTATTTTTATTCGTTTGGTATATCAGTTAAAGATCATTCCAAAGGATAGTTGTAGAATGAAGATAACTTATTGAAAACAGTAATCATATTTAATAAATAGGACAAGGTTCTTTTTAAAGCTGGGCAAGTAAACACAATTTGTTAGAACTGAGAAGCTGCCTAAATTTTTTTTTTCCAAAGCATTTAAGACATTGATTCAGAGTACAAAGCTGTTTGGCATAGCTGTGCAAAATATGGCTTTGGCATCCTGATTTTTATACCTTCCTTGAAAATAAATAACATTTTCTCCAAGGCAGTTGGGACGTCTTCTTCAGTTTGGTGTGTTCAAAAGACTGTTTGTTTAATATAAAGTGTTTATTTTGAAGTCTGATCTTCCCTTCCTATGCAGAAGCTGGCAAAAGTGATTTGTTTGCAAACAAGAAGTGGAATTGTCAGCGACCAGGAAACTTTCTCCCTGCCAGCTGCCCAAGCTTTTTTCCAGTTTCTTGAATATTATGCCAGCCATTGGGTAGGGAGTTACTTGAAAATGATTTAACATTCATTGTTTTCTTGTCTGTTATTTTTTTAAGGGTTTTGCAAAACCGTGTTACTGTCCACCCAGCAAAAAATGCAGTGTTTGTCCAGGAGTGTGTTATGTCCCAAACTCCTGTCTGGAAGGAAGAGTCCTGAGGTGCAGCTGTTGCAGCCACGCTGCATTAATTGTATCAGTAACTTACCTAGATAAAATACTGTGGGAATTGGAATCCTGGTGAAAGGTGTGAAGGGAGTTCTTCAGGAGCAGCTGGCACTTTCACAGTTGTAGGCCAGAAAATATTTTTAAAGGACAGCTGGTGCTGTTGCAGAAGTTCCTGCATGAGCTCTAAAAGATGAGAAATGCAACAGCAGCAAAGTCAAGTAACTTTTTACAGAACATTGTGAGGTGTCAGTGAGTTCATTGTCACTGATCACTAAGGCAGCTCTTTGCAGGACAGTTTTCCAAGGATAATTCTGAGCTCGTGGCATTCGGCACGTTTCTTCAGAAGGGTGGGATGCTGCTGGAGTCTTGGCTGACCAAATCACTGTGTGCACCCTGAGCCAGTGCTGTTGTGCTCTATCACACTGAGCAGCATTAGAGGGACACTGCTACTGCAGCTGAATAGGCCTCTAACCTGTGGTGATCATTGTAACATCCCTGTTCATTCCCTCTTCTTCCTTCTTATTCCACTTCCTTTTTCTCCATTTCCTTCCTCTTCTGCTCTTTATGGTATTTATCTGTTTTCATTTCACTTGGCACTGGTACAACCTCAGTGGATGAAGTTCATCCCTAAATGTGCATTTCCCGTAGAAGATCTGTTTGAGGTTTCCTGAGTACCAGTGTCTAACCTCCTTTCAGCAGAAACACCGACTGATTTCATGGAATGAGATATGGCATGTTTTACCATATTCCCATTTTACCTTAATTAAAGTACAAGCAAGAATATTTTCCCTCCTTTATTTACCAAGTATAGAAATGATTTCTGATAGTCAGGGGCAAGGAAAACGTTGGCCTGCCTAGAAGAATATCTACTGCAGTACTGGGGAGGATGATCCTGCAAGCAAGGTGCCAATCTATGATTTGGGTGGTAATGATTGAGCCTGTTTCTTGTATATCCCTTTCTTTGTGCTCTGCAAATCACAAAAGTACAGAAATCAAATAAATACCAAGACATTCAGGATTTTGGACCATCCCAAGTATTTCAGGTAGTCCTGACTGCAGTGCCAGTACGTTTGGGGGAAGATTGAAATGCTACTTTTTTTTCTCCCACTAAGTTCAACAAATTTTTTCCTGTTTACAAAGAAAAGAGCCTGAGGATCGCCTTATCCCATTATTTGTTGCATCCTTGATAATATGGCAAGCCTCCAGAATGTCTGTCGTTCAAATTCCCAGGATTGTTGTGTGCATCTCTTTGACCTGGATGAACTGACTGTGAGTTGTGCCAGTTGTACAAAGAGTGTGCATGGTCATTGTGGAAAGCCTGTCATCATTCCATCTTCCTAAATGTACCAGCATTTTGTTTAACCTTTTGTGGCCATTAGGCTGCAATAAAGTCTTTATTCTCTTGAATAAATCAGAATTAAATGCTCCTTATGGTAAACATCCATGTCCAGGTTACCTCACACTTTAAGATGCACATGGCCTGTGTTGTGCTGATGGGAGTTTGACAGATTTGTTCAGAATTTCATGTATTTTAGGTCTCTCAAAGAAACATTTTTCTTTCTAGATGTTTAATATTAGCTCTCCTTTGGCTTCTTGTTCCCTTTGTTTCAGCACTGGCTTCTTTATAGGGACTAAGTTAAAATGGGGATATCTTCTGTAGTATTTTCTGTCTGCTGGCATCAAGATTTTTGTAGTGATGTTTATAAAGGTACAGGGAGGCCTCAAGAGCATTTCTGTTCCCAAGATGGAACATGAGTTGTCTTCGTGCTTCCATGAAAAGCATTTCCAAAACACCTTAAAGTGACAAGAATCCTGAATAGTTTAAGACTTCTGCAAGGTTCAAGTTAAGAACCTTGATATGAAAAAATTTTTACTTCAGAGCAGCTTTTAGTGATGTCTTGAGCACTAGGTCCTGTTTTGAAAAGGATCAGAGATACTGTGCTCTGCCACTTGCCTGTGCATCTTTCACACTGACAGTGTGTTCCTAACTCTGAACATAAAAAGTTGTACTTCTAAATACTTGAAATTATTTCTTACCTTTGCATTTACAGTGGTAGTTTTAAACTATTTTCCATGGCATAACTACTGATGTTCTTTGTGATCTGTTGTGTGTTTCTTCTTCAGGCCTGAAAATTATACCTTTTGTAACAGATCACCAAAGTGCTTCCATTCAAAGCTTTGCATGTTAGCAATACTTAGTGCTCAAATTCATTTTTATCAAGGGTTTGTAAGTGAAAAGACAGAGTTTTATCACAGTCCTCATTAATTTGGAATGTAAGTTGCATTAACAGCTCGCTTCTGGAATTTCAAGGGCAAGCTAGAGATGGCATGCAACCTTTCATGGGGGAAGATTTATATTAGGAGGGAGTTTAGGGGACTAGGGTTCAGGAACCAGAAAATGATGCCAGAATTTTAATGTGTTGCATGTTTGTGCTGTTTAAAAAAAAAGATGGGAGAAGGAGAAAGAGGGCAGATCAGAAGAAGTTAGCTGGGGAGAAAAGTTGCTTTTCCCTTAGCTTAAGGTATAGACTGCTTGTTCAGAATTCTTACAGGCTGAAATTTGGGTTTTGGGCTTGGCAATTCCCTTTGTATATGTACTATATGTGTACAAGAATGTAATGTCTAAAAATTTGAAGTCTAATTTATTTTGAGGTCAACTGTGATTCTTAACGCATTAAAGAGTTAAGCCCTCTTAAAGGTAGAAAAACTGTTGGGTGAGGATGATAATGATTATTTTAACCTGACAGCTTTAGTGAAAATGAAAATGCAATTCATTGCTGTAGGTGCCAAATTACGGTTTTGAAAAATGGCTGCAATGCTTTTACAACTTTTGTACTTCACTTTATGTGACAAAACTTTACTACAAAACGAAAGAAAGAAATTGCAAAATACTTCAGTTGAAATATAGGAATAATTCTGCTTTTGTAGGAATGACTATTAAGATAACAATATGAGTGTTTAATAATAATAATGGCAGTAGTTTTGTTGGAAATACGTCTCTTGCTACTGCCAGGCATGTTTTGAATATATAATTAATAATGAGAGCAATTCCAGTTTTATGTGGAGCACACTGTTAATGTGCAGTGATTACCCATGCTCTGCTCACACACACAAATACTCCATTAAGCAGATTGTTGTCTGAGTGATGTCTATAGTGCATCTGAATTTAAGTGGTTTCAGAAACCTCCAGAAGCTTCTGTCTGAATTCAGTGAGCAGTCCTAGCTCTGGGCTTTCCACCATGTTTTTGGGCAGCTTGCACGTTATTGGAAACGATACCAAAAGACAAACATCCTTTAATTGATGATACAGAGGTTCTTCCTGGTGGCTCTGGCTATCTGAAGCCATTGACACTGGAATGAACTATTTTTCCAGTTTAAAAACAAAGTATCAGTGTTAAGGAGTAACAGTTCACAGAATCATTTAGCTTGGAAAAGATCTTCAGGATCATCAAGTCCAACCTCTGACCCAACACCATGGTGCCAACCAGACCATGACACTGAGTGCCACATCCAGTCATTCCCTGAACACCTCCAGGGATGGTGACCCCACCACCTCCCTGGGCAGCCCATTCCAGTGTCTGATCACCCATTCCATGAAGAAATCCTTCCTAGTGTTCTTAAAACCTCTCAGATCTTGGTGGGTCTATAAAGCAGATACTGTCAGGCACTAGCCGAGGAGGTTGCTACTGATGTTCACTGTGTGCATGGTTTTAATGTGGTGTCACATTTATTTAATTAGCTTTAGTTAATAGGAATTTCACCAGGATACTGAGGGAATCTCCTTTTAGTGTTAAGACTTAATAAAAGGGACTTGAAAGAGGACAAGATACAGAGTGAAGGGAATGTGGTCAAAAACTGAAGTTATTAATGGGAAAATCTGAATCACCTTTTAAATTTTTTTTCCTCATATGGCTTCAATGTTTTTGCAAAGTTGTCAGCAGCTCTCAGTAGCATATATTGAAACAAGTGATAGTTGTTGAAATCCCATGACGTGATATTTTTTTGTTCTTCCTGTTGTGCTAAAGCAGTCAAGAATGCAAATTCACTTGGATGTTGAGTTGCAGCCACCTCTTGAATAATCTGTTATCTTCAGAGACAACTGCTCTGCTGAAAGTTGGATGATTTAATATAGGTCAGCTGAAGGCAGATAGTGTCCACACCCCCTCACCCCAAACGATGAGACTTAGGGACTTTCTGCAATTCTGCTGTTATTTTGCTGGTTGGATTGAAAAATGTCAACAGAGAATCAACAGTAATTGCAGTATAAAGTATTGGGAAAATGTTGTGAACATATGGTACTGGATTGGGTTTATTATTAAAGGAAGTGCAGCTGCTGGGTCTTCCCTTGCACAGGAGGTTTTTTTCAAATGCTCTGGGTCTAAACTTTTCACAAAGAAGGCAACTTGCAGTTCAGTAGCTTTTGCAATTGAAAAGAGTAGTTTTATTTATTTTTCAAATTTATCAAATTACAGTGAATTCTACCTCGTGATTGCAAACATAGCAAACTGAGATCCTGAAGAATTGCCCTAAATTTGAAGGAGTGCAGATGCATTTAAAAAAGCAAAACCAACAATCCCCCCCAAGCCAAACTAAATTTTACTGGGACAGAGTGTTTCCTACCTATGTGTACTGTATTCAACTTAATAAATCATGTGAAGTAGTTAGATTTTATGCATTATAAGTAAACTTGTAAATCTGTATCACAGGACTTTTCTGTGGAAGGATTAACAGTGCTTTTTCTGTCAGTGTTTTGGTTTTATTTTTTTACTCATATCTGATGGATATGAATGCTTTTCTAATGCTCGTATCTTGAACACAACTATTCACTTCCCTTTCTTTCCCCCTTTAAAATGTTGCATTTCTATTCATTTCTATATCCTTCATGCACTATTTCATAAAGTTTTTGAAAATTTTATTCTTTCTCTGTTAAAGATGATTTAAGCTGCCAGTTTCCTGAAGATTCAGCTTTACTGCTGTGGGCCTTAAGTTTGACTGTTTAATACTGGAATGTTTGTGAGGCGTCTGTGAGCTGTTCTGAAAAGGATCCTTTTCTAAAATTTTTGAGAACTTGGATACCAAATCAGTTGTGCCTGAACTAGAGGTAGTTAGAAAGCATTTTTGGTTTCCAAGTGTTTTTCCAGCAGTGGAAACAGGCTGGTTCTGGAGACACAAGGAGGGACATGTGGCTGCACCTCTTGGAGGGAGGTGCTCCATGGGATGTGTGGAATGATTTCTCTTTGATCCCAGAGGTGCCAGTTCAGGCAGCATGAGAAATTCAGCCTGGCTTTCAGAAAATGTTCAGAGGCACATCTTTTTCTTCAGGTAAATTCCTGTGGAGGAATTTAGAATCCTTCTTGAAAGCAAAATGCAATTACGTGCAGAAACCTCTTAACCCTGATGGCCAGCATTAGTGGCCTAAGGAAAGCAAACTAAAAAACCTAGTAAGCTTTTGACATAAAGGAGAGACTATTAAAACCTTTTTTTAATAAGTGTACATCTCTCAATTCTGAATTAAGAGCTTTCTATACTGTAATGTAGGGAGAGTCTTTGTAGCAGTCAATAACAGGAGAACTGGAAGGATTGATAGTTTCAGGACATGATGAAGTAGAAGCAATTTTGAGCTACTTTCCTGGATGTCATTATTTATATATAAGTGTAGTTGGTAGTGTCAGAGGTCTCAGTCTTTTGTGAACTGGATTCAGAGTTTAAAAAAGTCACCTGTGTTCTCATAGAGAAACTTAGGGAGCATGTACATAGCAGAGACTGTTTGCTGCTGTAATTCTTTGATACTTCCTTTTCCAGGAAGTCTGGATATCTCTGTTCAGCTCGGTCCTTCTGCCCTTTCTTGCTGTTGGCCTCTCATCCCCAGGCTGTGCTCTGCCTGCAGGGTGTTTGTGCACACTGCTGCCTTGGGTGCATTTGTTTGCTGTCTCTTCTTTGTGCCACCTGCCAGCCCTAGAACAACTGGAGGAAGAAGAGATTTGACAGAGATATGACTTAGGATAAGCAGATAATGTGGTAATTTGAGACTTCAACTCAACAAGGGGAGAAGTTCTGACACTGAGTCAATAAAGGAGCTTTATGCAGTCACCTACTCCACAGTCACTACTACTGTCTGCATAAAGGAATGGAAATGTTTGCTGGAGTAAATGAGGGGAGCACTTAAGCAGTGGGATCAGTGACTGGTGACCCTGTTCAGTTATTACAGTCTAAAAGAGAGCCCCTTTTCCTTACAAAAACTGCAGCTGTAGCCATGTCTGTATTTTTTCCTTGGTTTCTGGAACATCCTGGCTCTGCCTTATGAGCATCTCTGCAGCTTTTCTAGAACATGATGCTTCCTTTGGCTTTTAACTTGCTGATCTCATGTGTAAAACTCAGAGCTGACCCCGTGTGATTGCAGTTGTCAGCAGGCTGCCCTTGGGAGTCACAGTGTGTGCTACCTTGGGGGTAAGATTGCTTTTGGGAGTTTTACTCTTTGTAGTTTGTATATCCACTGTACCAAGAACATCTGTTCTGCGATTATTCCCGAGAGACAGTCACAGAAGGTTAAGTGTAAATATGCACAAACTGGCGAAAACACTTCTTACTAACCCATCAGATTGGTTCTGCCTAAACGTCTTCTAAGATGTATTGTGGGTTTCCAGATAGCAGCAAACTCAAACTGTAAATTAGCAGGAAGCTTAGAGGAAGCCTACTTTTTTTTCACTGTCACACTGATTTATGCTAGCAGACTTGAGTTGTGTCAGACTGAAAATGGTTTTTTATGGTAAAGCCAGGAGAGTAATGTATTCATTGCTTCTGCCTGGGTGTCTGCAGAGGAGGCAACACATATGGGCTGCTACTACTAATACATAAATTGGACTGCTTCATAATATTAAGTACAGCTTTGAGAATTTGACAAGAAAATGTTTAACAATTTTAGTGCTTAATCTCAAGATTTTGTGATATGACTTTAGAGAGAAGATGATTCAATTAGATATGATGGGTCAACTATTGAAAGGTATTTTAAATGGTTGCAAATTTTCACTTTGGCATTGATGTATGGACAGACTGAAGAATAAGACACCCTGGAGAGCAGCCCTGTGGAAAGGGACCTGGGGGATCATTGAAATTACAGCTTCTTCATGAGGGGAAGAGGAGGGCAGGCACTGATCTCTTCTCTCTCAGCAACAGGACCTGCAGGAATGGCCTGAAGCTGAGTCAGGGGAGGTTTAGGTTGATATTAGGGAAAGGCTTTTTCAATATTCACTGCAGGGTTTCAGAAGGTGAAAAACAGAAGTCCTGTTTGTACATGCATTCCCGTTCCGTTAAGGATGACACAGCGCTACGATTGTGGTGTATTTGTGGTGTTTCCAAAATTTATCTATAGCACTGTTACCTCCAAAAAAAGGAACATGTAAAAAAAGAAGACAGTTGCATCAGAAAAATTATCAGAAATTACTAGCTTTTCTTCACATCTTTCTGTGTGGAAAACCACTGCTGACTTGTCCAAGGAAACCAGTGAGAAATACTGGCAAAGAGCTAGTGTGTCCTGGATTAATCATGTGGAGTTTTAATCTGCAGATTTATTTCAATCTATAGGCTTCTTTTGAAAGATTGCTTTTTGAGAAACTTTCACTTTCTTTTTTAAGTATCACATTATCCATTTTATTAGTCTTAACTCACTGCTGTTTGTAGAGAGAGACTGAAATTATCAATAACCAGCTGTCATTTTGAAAATGTGCATGAGAGGCAGAGGCTGGATGCAGCTTGTGGTGTCATTTCATGTGATCAAGCGATTCCTTGTGTTACTGCTGGAAAATGTTAAGATTGTATTTATTATTTGACTTGCAAGACAGATTTGAGGAGTGTGTTCTGCTTCTTGTCATGAAAAACTTACTAATATTGGGTATATTTTGCAAATATTCTCAAATGTATGGTGATTTCCACCAGTTTGCCTTTAAGTAATTGAATTTTATCTTTCAGCAGGACCAACCGAAGGTTTGGGGAAAATAATACAAAGATTTCCCCAGAAGGACTGGGAAGACACTCCTTTTCCACAGGGAATAGAGTTGGTAAGTTTGCATTGCATTTTGCAATTTTTAGAATTTCTTTCACTTGCAGTTGGAAGACATGTCTGCCTTCATGTAATGATCTGTATTATTTAACCCAACAGGGAATGGGTAGAAATTAGTGAGCAGAGGGGATAGATAATAGGTTTAAGAACAATAATTTTGGCTAACAGAAGATCATTTGTTCTGGTATGCACAGCTAAGTAAATATTCCTAGAATAATGTCTGCTGCAAATTTATGAACAGTGTGTTTAAAAGAAATACTTATTTGTGCCCCTGTGTTTTTGTGAGCAGCCTTCAGATGGCAGATGACTTCTCATTGTTACATTCAAATAATTGCAAATGCATATTTGTATAAAGTAGATTAAAAAAGAAATGAATGTAATTTCCCAATAAACTGGATTTATTAAAATGGTCAGCAAGGCTGGTGTGTGGGGATCTATTTTAAACAGGGAATTCCCAAGGTGCTGCTTCTTGGTCTCTTAGAGAAGGGAAGAGACCCTTCCTTGGTCTCTACTTGTGGGATGCAATGAAAAGGTGTCTCTCACTCATCTGGATCAGGGATTCACTTAACATCTAAAAATCAACCCAACTCTAAAAATCCTGAAGAGAACTGAAGGACTGTGGTCATATTCTAAAATGAGGTTTCTGAGAAGTCAGAGTGAAACTTTTACTGCTGTGAAATTAGAAACTTCTGGGACAGGAGGAGATGGCTGTAGGAAATGTTGCAATAGGAGTCTTTGTACCGTGGGGCAAAATCAGCTGCAGAGGACGAAGACACGGACTCTTCACTGAGTGTATTGCATAGATACAGCAAACAGAGCAGGCTTTTATCAATTTGGTACCTTTCAGGCAGGGTTCAGCTCCTTGCTCTGAGCCATTGCCATGTGCTGTGCTGTCCATGGAGGGCAGGGAACTCTGATGTTTGCTGCTCTCTCCCTGGTGCAGCAGAGATGCATTTGCTCCCTGAGCTGGTGTACACGGCCAGGCGCTCGTTTTCTCTGCCTCTGTGGTTTCGTTTCTTCACAGCCTGGCATCAGCCTGGGGTTTCAGGGCTTGCCATGCCCTGATCATTGGGGTGAGCACAATTTCTCACCCACGGGATGGGGAATTGCAGCCTCTGTGGTGCACTTGCATAACAGCAGGTTTGGCAATGCTGAGCTCTGCTGAAACGGGGGAAGCTCCAAGGCTCAACCAGGAGGGCTGATCTTGCCTCAAACAACTGCAGAGGCTGAGTCATGGTAAGATTTGCTCTGTCACACAGATCTTCCTTACCTCCTTCAGAGAAAGCAACAGGTCTGATTACCTGTGAAGATGGGAAGTAAATAAGCACAGCTTCTCTTGAAGCAGTGTATCTTTATCTGTGCCCAGGTGTTATCTCCCATTTAAGTTGGATTGTAGGATTTTAGCACTACAAGAAACACCTTTCTAAAGAAAGATTTATTTTTTTTTTAATGGGACAAAATGTTATTTCTGTATTGGTTCTCAAATGACTCATTAGGCAAAGCCCTTAAAACTTTCCAAATAAAACAAAATCTGACAATTTAAGAACTTTGATTCAGCCAATTGGCAAAATCAGGCAAGTTTTATTCTGCTATCCAAGTTTGGTAAATAAAATTTTAGTTAATGAAGATTGAGGAGTTAGAGACACTGCAAAGATCAAGTATTAAAGTAAATCACTTATGAAAGTCACATTTTTGGCAGGAAGTTTTTTTCAAGGCTTTGGATGAGTCCAACAAGAATCAACATTAATTCATGAAAAGGAAAGAAGAAAAGCTGCATTACCATGTTCTGTTTGTCACCTTAAGGGCAGATTTAATATCATTAAGGGGGTAAAAGGCTAACCTTAAGGAAAAAGAGATGGGGGGAGAAAGGTAAGAATAGAATAGTTGACAAATGTGTATGAGACTGAAGAGAGATACATTTATTAATAGCACTTAATTCTATGAGAAGTTTGAGTTGATATCCTCTTAAATGTACTTCGTCTTCTTTGAAAGATCTGTATGAAATTGTATGGTTTCTGTTAAATGGAAAAAAAGCCATGCTTTGTATCTGAAAAACATGTCAAGCTCTCTTCTCTGTGTTCTCATGAAGGAAAAGGCCAAAGCTTTTCATACTTAATGATAGGATTGGAGGGAGATTTGCTGTCTGAATCTTTTTTTTCTTTCAAAGCTAGTTCTCCTTCTGTGAAAACCTTCAGCTGATTATTGGTGATGAATTCAGTGTGCTGCTGACTTGCCCCCACCCCTCTCAGCTCTTTTGTGAATTCTTTGCCTGAGAGTTTAGACATTTGTGGGATTTTTAAATTTTTTTTTTCAAATAAGATAGTTTGAATGGAGTAATTTGTATTGACATGTAATGGATGATACATCCACAGATCACAGGATCATGGAACAGCTCAGTTAAGGACCTGGAAACGTGCTTTGGTCCAGCCTTTTATGGCATAGCTGAGATTATCCTACCACCCTGTCCAGTCTCATCTCAAAAACCTCCAGCGGGGAGAACTCCACTGTGTCCCTAAATTATCTAATAGTTATGGCTTATTCATGTTGTTAATGGCATTTTATGAAACAAGACAAGGGGGAAATAGTGTAAAAGTCCTGTGCACAACCCCACCCCTCAAGTTTTAGTGCTTTAAGATGGAAAATGTCTTCTGGGAACCCTCGTGGTCTCGGTAGCTTGTAGAGGTGCCATTAGTCCAAGGTTCAGCCAAAAACTGATAGATGAAAATCCTCTGAGAGTTTTTTGGAGGGCTCTTCTCTTTGCCAACCCTGCTTGTCCCCCATCCTTATGGGCTTGAATTCATGTGATCAGATTTCTGAGACATTATTAAGGCAATGTAAAGAGTGGAGTTGTGTGGGTTATTTTAAAGTTAAATAAGAAAACCAAAATCAAATAATATTTAACTTTTTTTTTTTGAGTCCATTTTTGATAAGCGGACTCCTCTGGGACAAACTGGGCCTACTGGACCTGTCCTTGACTGAATAAAAAGGGATTGTTTTGAGAACATCTTCTCTAGGAAGGATCACCCAATTTCACCTTTTACTTTGACTGTATTTGTAGTTTTGGTAATTTGACACAAATATGTAGAGAATCAGGTTGCTATAAAATGTAATTGGAGTCTGAACTTTACTGAAGGGAGTTGTATTTGGTGTATGTGTGTTCTGGATTAAAGGATTATGAGTTACTCAAGCTGTGCCTTTTTTTATGTGAGCAGTATCATAGCTATGTTCTGTACATGAGATTGGGAGTAAACACATTGTCCAGAATTCAACAGAAATGTCCTCTATTCAGTTTTATTCAAGTCAAGGACTTTAATTTGTCTTGTTCAATAAACTGTGTGTCTTCTGTTTGTCAGTGGTGAGCAAAGAGGTTTCCTGACAGAATCATTCCCTCTGCTGAGAGGGAATGATGCTGTCAGTAGGTCTTGGTCAGTGTTTTCTTACACCTCCTACTTGTCTGCATCCTCTGAAATTACCTAAAGAGATTTTTCTTAACCTTGTACTTTTTCCATTTGCCATTTCACTGAAGACTTCACATATTTAAACTTTGTTCTGTTTATAACTGAATGCAGAAACTTTGATAAGCCACCTGCAAATTGCTGTGAAACATCCCTGAAGTCTTTTGCAATGAATTATTGATAATTACAGTAACTGCTAAGGGCCTGAAGACTTTTTTACCATTTGTTAAATTGTGTGAAGTGACTGTGAATAAGAGATGCTATTTCTTAATATTATGTATCATGCATATTGAGTGTTACTTCAGAAGAAATAAAATGCTCTTCTTCAATTTGATAGAACATTTTGTGGGCTATTCAAGAGAAATATAAGGAACAATTTCAGTTTAGAATCGGAGCATCTTCATTTTACTTGGCAAATAGCAGTCCATCTGCAATTTACTGACAAATGCAAGTCAGAGTGAGTTTCTTCCAGTTCCATGGAAGTAAGCTGACTTTGAGGGGTAAAGAGAGATTTATGCTCATTTTTAATTAAGTGTTTGGCTCAGAAACACATTTCAATCATTGGTTTTTGAAAGAATGTAGTTAGAACATACCGGTCTGATAGCTGCCCCCCATGATACTAGAAATGAACGTGTTTGGGTATCCTTCTCCATAGCCTGTCTGTTTCTGAGAAGTTTCTTCAGATGCAGCTTAGGTGTAAAAATAACCCTGAAAAGTCAGCTGAGACATATAGAGCAGTGTAAGATTAAGACAATCAAACTTCTTGTTCTTGCTTGTAGAAAGAATGCTTGAGAGTGTATGTTGGTTGAATGAGTTAGCTTTACATTTCTGCATATTTTTCTTATTTCTAATGCAGTTTTAATTTCACTGTGTAACTTTCTAGACATCCTAATTAGTTATACATCAGAGGAAGCTTTGGTATGTAATGTTACACTGTAAAGTCATTTTTGTCCCAGGGCTAAATTAGCTAAACTAAGTGTCATCTGCATTACTCAGTATTGAGAGGCTGATCTTAATGAGGCCAGTGAAAGTCATCCTAGAAATAGTTACATTGTCTTGAGTTTAAGCTGGATATGATCTGTTTCTGCAGTTCGTCAGTAGCAGGAAAGAAAATTTCCCGCTGTAACTGGTGGTAGTGTTGGCACTACTGTCATGATTTAGTAATTTGGATTTCAAGTGTGGTCAAGTATAGAAATTACCATGTATTTCTGGACAAGGTAGTCACCTATCCAAATAATTACTTAAATTATAACTTTTTTTTTTTAATTGGTAAAAAGTGCTATTTAATACAACCATTTGGAGACCATTTACATGTGTTTTGACAGTAAGATAGAAGGAAAGGCTGCACATGTCCTTTTGGGATCTGGAAGGCTGCCTTCTAAAGGAGGAGTTGGAGTTGTTTGAATCAGCTTATTCCTCCTTTGTGTACAGCCCTTGCTGTGGAGTTTAGCATTTCTGCACCTTTGTTTTGCTTGAGTCATGAACTCTTAAATAGGTGTGAAGTATGTCTTTTATGAAAAATTGGATTCAACTTTCAAATTCCAACTAACCTGAGATACAAATGAGAGTAAGGAAAGGTATTTTCAAAGTGTATTTTTATTCTGACTGATCTGTTGGTCTTGTACAAATTTCCACTTCATTTTTACATACTTAATTAATTTGTGAGTTACAGCTCTACCTCAGATATCTTAACTGATATTTACTTCTGTTGGAGCTTTACAGTTGGAATGGGGAGAAAAAAAGCTATTAAAAAAACTCCACCAAAACCTAGCTCATTTGTCTTCAAAGTTGCACTCAATTGAAGACATTTAAAAGAAGGCCAGATTTTAAAGTAGAATAGTTTTACAGAACTCCTAAACTTCTGAAAATTTCCACTGCAGAGTCTGTGGAAATCATTACACATTCAGTCAAAGGCAATACTTCTAAAATTAAAGTGCTGATCTCTTAGTATTATTTTTGTTTTGCCACCTTGGTATAAGGCCTCTTTTCTGAGAAAAAAATCTGATGCTTGACATTTCACTACTTATTTTAAATAAGACATAAGAGACAACTAGGGTTGCAGATTAGACAGTTAAGGCCTGAAGTGATTAAAGTTTTAAGGGAGTTAATCTCTAAATGCTTCAGTCTTAGCTAGCTGATCTGTAAGCCAATTTTTCTCAAACATTAATGCTTTTAAGGACCTGAATAAAGAGTTTTCTACAACATCCATTTAACCTTCAGTGCACCTGGTCAGCTGCAGAGATTTTTGTTTGGTGTGGGGTTTTTGCCCCTCTTTCCCCTCAAATGTTTTTAACCTTTCAAGAATCATTATACATATTTAATTCTTCAGTAAACAACTGCACGGCAGAGCACAGTTTAGCACTTATAAATGCATTGAGTTGTTTTTATTCTTATATTACAGAACAGGTGCTTTCAGCACTTAGTAGGAAACAGGTGATAGCAAAAGTACAGCGATTTCTTTTTTGGTCAGAGTGTTTCTGGACTCTGCTTATATTCTTTGGGCATATCAGCCTCCACTAGACAACTTAGAGTGCCATTAATGTGGTGTATTTTACAGTTATATTTCTGCTGTGCTGTTAAACAGCTACATTCTAGTTTTAGAAACTGGTCTTACTGAATGGATGTTAGCTTCTGGATTTTGTAGACTAATGTGATAAAATAGTTCGCTATTGGTATCTAATTACTTGCAAGTAGTCCTTGTGTATATAACACAGTATAACGTTGTCTCACTTGACTAAGTGCTGTCAAAGGGTTCAATTAATATGCTTTATCCACTCTTAGTTTTGTTTTGAGTTGGAAAAATAACCACATCAGAGTACTACAGTCAACAGTTCTGGTAGAAAAGATAAAATATTGAAGTGACACCTTCACCTTCTTTGGTGAAGAAACACCAAAATATTGAAGTTTGTAACTTCAACTCTCTAATCTTTCAATGGAATTCATGAAATGTAACCTTTTTTGTATCTGTCATGGTTTTTTAAGATCCACACACTTCCATTTTAAGTTCAGATCTTCTGGAGGAGAAAGCCATTTTTACAAGCTGTCTTAAGAGATGCAGATGTTTTTACAATCACTGAATGATTTGGGTTGGTTTTCTTCATTGTTCATATCTGTCATCTCTACAGGTAATACTCAACTGCATGAGATGGTCTTTCCCACCCAAGCTTTGTGTGTGATTCAGTGTCTTTCTTACCTCTCCATAAGTTTTTCCCATCTTGTTTAAAAATTAGAGAAAAGACTGCAACATAGACTTCTAAGTCTCTGCCTTGGGGTTTTTGTGTAACAGTCTGCAGAGGAGATTGACACCCCCAGTTAAGCCATGAGGTTGTAACATGCACAAAATTCTGTGAGTGTCTTCATATTTCCACCTTACAACTTACAGACTTGTCTGTGGTAAGTCTCCTGGGAGACCCTGCATTTCCTGAAGGTTCTGAATTTTGAGTATTAACTGGTTTGGTTTTTTTTGTTCTTGCTTAAAAAAGAAAAAAAAAGGCTCTAGAAATACTTTTGACTAAAAAGGAAGAGCAACATACATCTCAAACACATGGTATGAAAATGGGCTGTATCTCAAGAAACCAAGACTGAAGAGCAGAAATCCTCTTGTTTTATATGTGAGAGCAAAAACTATGGGGAAAAAATTATGGTTTTAATTATTTTCAACTTTATGAATAGCCTGGTTATGGATGTGCTTTGTGTCTTTCCAAAAATGTTAGTTTATACTTGAAAGTCAACTTGGATGATGCCGCATATGACTGTAAAGTGACGCGTGTTTTTGAAAAGATGAGCATGTCCTTAACATCAGAGGAAGTTCTTTAGCCTAAGTGACCTATTCCACTTTGGACTAATCATCCCTGAAAATTATTTCAGAATAATTCTATATGAGCACAAATCCATGTAAATTTGGAATACAAGCAACAAAAGAGCAGCTTATCTGGAAAGACACAAACCAGTGTACATTTCTAAGTCAGTTAAAACTCCTGTGAATGCTGCACCTTCTGGGTTTACAGCACTGATTTTATGTTGACTTAACTACACAGAAATGAATAGAAATGTATTTGTGTGCACTATAACATCCAGTTCTGTTGTTACACAAAACTTCTGTTTCCAGTTTTCCCTTGTGCCATCTGCAGATGATTGTACCTAAGTTAGTTGTGTCCAGTGTCTACATTTCCCCATCTGTTGTCTCCACAAATAACAAAGGTGAGCTCAGCATGAATCAAACAATAAAGGTTAAGCACTATTCTGAGATGGCCCGAGGGTTAGACATGAGAAGACTTCAGATAAATAAAATGAAGAGGATAAACTGTTCTCCTTGTCCTTTGAGAATATGGAGAATGGATTCTCTAGCAAAGGAGATTCAGTGTAAACAGTAATGTTTAAACATATGGAACTCATGCTATTTAGAATGAAAATTTTAAGCAGTATTACTTGTTTCTGATGGAGAATGACGTGTGAAGCTAATAGTATGACATGGAAAGGGGAATTGCTTGCATAATCTCCTGAGATTCTTCTTAGATTTGATTATATGAAAAGCCAAGGTCCGACTCTCTTGTGTGCCTTCTCATTTGCTTCTCTGAAGGAAGAGCCACGGGAAGGTACCAGACTGGGACATCAGAATGGAGATGAATGAAGAAATACTGTGGATTACAATAGGAGATGAGACCTGGTCTCTGGGGAGGATTTACAGGTGTTTGCTTTTGCTGTTAAATACAGCAAACTTTGTCACCATTGGGTCATCTTCCTGTAACTACCAGAGAGGAAGAGAGAGAATTGGACAAATGTAACTATCCTGAAAACTGCTGAATTACCTCAGAACCACTTTCCAGTTTGTTATTTAAAACTCCTGTGTTTTGTTTCAGCTCCTTATTACAGTTCAGCTTTCTGTAAGAAGTTAGAACTTCTTTTATGTTTGAAATGCTGTAATTTAGACAATTTTTTGAGTGACGTTTCTGGGATTTTTTGTTTGGTTGGTTTGATTTTTCTGTGTTTGTGGAGGGAGCTGAGAATTTGTGTGGTTTTGGAGAAAGCCAGCCAGCAAGAGTATTGTGTGTTGAATTTATAACCATATATCCAGTTGTCACAAAGCGATCCTCTCTGGGGTTGTGTGAAGGAGCAGAAAGGCAGATGATGCATCTAATCAAACACAGTCTATTGGGCTGGGGACAAGATTGTGAAACTTGAACTGGATTGTTGAATGTGTTCTGGGAATCCAGAAATAATTTATCTGTGAAGTTGATTCCTATGACTGTAAATCACTTTGGAATGTTTTCTAATAGTTCAAGAAAACAGATTAATGGAAAATAAAGGGTGTTTTACTTTTTTTTTCCTGAACAAATTTGTTAGTGGTTTGTGTTCTGTTAAAGCTGATACTTTTCATGCTAAGAAGTTCTGATCAGTAGTACTTGCAAATCATTATATTCCCCCAACTCCCCAATTTAACTGACCTTTTAGTTTGTACTCTACATAAATTTTGTTGTGTTTTGATGCAGGTTTCTTCTGCTGGCTTAAAGCATCTTAGTGGTTTTAAAAGTTGGCTTCTTAAACTTGAAAACTTTTTTGAAGCCTTTATGCAGTGTGTTTATTCATAATAAATTATAAAAGGTGTGTCCTAATTGTATTCACCAAAGAATAAAAATCAGATTAATAAATCTTGTGATGATACTTCACAATTTGTGCATTCTGTGGGCCATAGCTCAATTTATCACTGCGTTATCCAGTTTGAAGCCAAGCAGAGATCAGTGCAGAGGCTTTCTGCAGTTCCCAGTTGGTATAATTTCTGATTTCCAGATTCCATACAGGTCAGAGTGGCTTCAGGCATACACCTGACACAGCACCCATGCAGAAAGCAGCTGACTCAGTGCTTCAGTGTCTGACTGAGGCTTTGCCATGCAGAATCCTTGGCAAAGGTCTTGGAAGTTTATTACCTTTTTTTTTTTAAACAAATTTCAAAACTAGCCTGTTGGCCTCCAGCACCACCATTAACTCAAGTCTCAAACAGAGCTCAATTTAGAAATCCTGAGCTTGGCATGCTGTTTTGTTTGTTTATAAAACAAACATTACTTAAGATTGTTTCAGTACACCACGGTGGTGCTGGTGTTTGGCTGATTGCATGGAATTGGCAGAACCACTTTGAAATTTGCAGATTTTATTGTTCAGCCTTTTTGGACTCTTGTCTATATCCCAATAACATGTAACAATTTGTTTTCTTTTATACAAAACCTGGCATTTGTAGTTGGAAAAAGAACCTTATGAATGAACTTGAAGGTTAGAAGGTACCAAAGGTGGCTAGGCTATTTAGATGGCCATCTTCCTCCTGTATTACTCTTTAATAATGTGGTATTTTATGATTTCTGGTATAGTTCTGATCCTAATTTTAGTATGGATTTGGTAAATGACTATGAGAATTTTACTGAAGAAATGTTATTTTAAGTAGTTGTCAATAAGTAATAATTTCCTATATATTTGTTGTAACAGGAGTTTGGGTTTGGTCTTAATAAGGTAAAAGAGTAAAGAAATAACGTGTTTTTATATGCAAAATACAGTTTGTATTAAGAGAGAGAAGAAAAATATGACTATATTCAGATGTGATTTGTAAGTGCTTATTTTAGGGCTAGTCACCAAGAAGAATTTTTGTCTTTGAACTTCTCCTGTGTGGGGATCTGCCACAAGCATGGCTTCTGGTAATGAATTCCACGTGTAGTTTTGCCAGCAGTTTACCTGGATTGCTCCTAGCCAAACTTTTCCTTCTTACTCTGTGGATGTCAGAAATAAACTAGTGCAGGCCAAAACCTTCAGAAGTGGCAGATTTTTAAGATAAGTGCTAATGGTGCAGCTGATCCATGGAGTGTTAGAACTGTATTTAATATTGCTAAGAGAGACCTCTCTTGGGTCTCTCGGGTTGCAGTGTCTGTGTTTTTCAAGGACACACTGTCAAAGCATCACTTGAACAGGTGCTTTTATTTAGCTGCCATGGATACCAGCATAAACTAAAAAGGAAGTTTATTTCTTTATCCAAAGCAGAGCAATAAATGAAGCATTTCAACTGGCTGCTAGTATGAATCTCTGAAGCCCCAGCTTGCAGATTTGGAGAGGAGGCAGTTCGGGCTCTACTTGTAGCTAATGCTGCTCGTACGGTGATCTTTGCACAATTTGTAGCTGTTGCTCATCCTGCAATTAATTACATATGAGCTGTTGAGTGAACCTAGACAAAGAGGGAGAACTCTTGACACCCAAGTCTTCTCTTGGATGGTGTTTGGAACTTGAGCTTCCCTGACTGAATATCCCAAGTCTTGCAGGTTTGTATCCTTTAATATATCACCTACTCTCTGCATGTTTCCTTAGAAAAGGAATTCCCCCTGCTCCCCATCCTGCCCTTCTTGGATTTATCTTTCTAACATAAAGATGCTCTAAGATACTACTGATGATTTTGAAGAAACTTTTCTGTCTGGATTTTGTCATAAAGGCGTCCCCAAATTGCTTGCTCATTTTTCCTTTACACTGACTGGTTCCTTAACTTGGATGTGAAATGATCTTTTATTTATGTCAACAAAAGGAGATCAGAAAAGCAGATCATGCCCTGTTACTGACCAGTATTGATTATCCTCAAGTCAAAAATGTCTTTTGTCTTGTTTTTTGAAAGTATGTTTCTGATTTGAATCTCTGCCAAGTTACTTGGACAAAAGCAACTAGTAAATATATAAAATTAGGACTAAAGCAATTTTAGTATAATAAATAATGTGTAGTCACACCTCTCACCTCCAAATAAAACGATCTGCTGTTTTACTGAGCTGCTAGTATTTCTGTTGTCAGTGTGCCATAAATTGCGGGGAGTTTAATATAAGAAATGGCTTTAACTTTCTGCTCATGTCTCTCTCCCTCTTCTCCCCTGGTCTCTGTGTCTTCAGAGCTTAGTTTTAGCTCTTTATCTAAGTAAAGGCAATTCAACACAAATCCATTCTAGTGTGTGTAAAACAGACTGGTAGGACAAGGGTGGATTATGTAACTACATTGTGTGGATTCATGCTGTATATTACACTGGATTATAATTAACCCAAATATTCTTTTAGTAATAAAATGCCCAGTGCAGTTATGATTTTGATGCTTTTTCTTAGGCTTACCTGTGAGCTAGGAGTGCAGGAAGCATTATTCTAAAAAAAATGTAAATAAATTCAAAATTTTGATCCCAGAGAGAAGATCTGGTTTTTTAGTTTGCTGACAGACTAATGGTATAATGTAGTATTTTAAAAACAAGCAATACTCCTGTTATGTACATGGCATACGCAGAATCAACCTCACTTCATTTTTAACTATATTATTTCCTTTTTGACATGTGTTATAGCAGTGGACAAGAGAGATGTTCATTAAAATCATGGCTTATAAGCTTAGAATGAAGAATGAATTAGATTTAATGTCAAAATAGTGGGATAAGAAGTGAACACTAAAGTTACAGTGTGCATTCGTGACCTCAATGTTTTTAACATTCCTTGAATACCAGATTTGTCTACTTCTCGGCATCACCTCATGATTATTTGCTATAACTGCATACCAGAAAACCTTATTTCACAAGGATTTTCCTGCATTCTGGCCTGGTAATATACTTGTAGAGACTTGTTGGCATCTGCAATTTTGAAGATTTGTTGTTGGACCATTTTCATATCTGGTTCATGTCTTGTATATTGGATTTGATCTGCTTCTCCCAAAAAGCAGAGGAACTGGCAAGACCTTGCAAAAAGTGGGTGGAGAGTACATTCTCCCCCTCCCTGCAATTTAAATATTTTGCTCCTCTGACCAATGTGTGTTTGCAGCAGCCACTTCTGCATGAGCAGCTTTTCAGCATCCACAGCGAGTTATTGTATTGGCACTGAGGGGCAAAAATTACTCTGAAAAGTCACTTGCTGGTTTGGGTTATGGCTGAATCATTTATATAAGTATAGCTGAAGTTTTTCTATTTTGAAATTCAAGATTTGATTCTTTTGATACTTTCATCAATACTGTTACTTAAAAGGATGTGTTTTGGTCATTTCATGTCTGAGTGTCTTTCATCCAAAAGATTAGCAGCATTTCCAGCTGTGTAGTTGGAAAACTGTGACTATTGTAATAAATATATATCTACAGTTTTCTGTGGGTTTGTGTAATACAATTCTGAAAACTTCATATGATTTGGGAAACTGCTTTCATTTTATATAACCAAAGAGCACTTAAGTGAATGGAAATACATTAAATAACAATAACTTTGTGAAGTTTGGTGAGGCTTGAAAGATTGTTGACATCAGTTTTTTGTACTAGTGTGCCTTAGCTGAAGAAAGTAACTATTTGAATTGTTATGCCCGAGAAAAATGTTTTGCAGTAATAACTTCTGTGGAAGCATATGCAATTAATAAATATTTAAATATATTCTAGCTTGGCTTAAAGTGAAGGTACATCAGTGTTAAATTTAGTTTATTCTGGCTGCCACAAACATAATTATATTTGTATTGTGTTGCAAAGGCTAAGTAGATAATATTCCGTGAAGTGTTCAATAACACATTTTTCAAAAGGTTTCAGTTTGATCCAAGGTGAACAATGATATAATTAAGGAGAATGTAATCAAGTGTCAGACTTTTGTGCTGACTTTGGCTTTAGACTGCAAGTAGTATTGTGTGTAAGAGTTCAGCTAAAACCACTTAACTCTAGCCCCTGAGTTCAGAGTGAGAACTAACAGAGATAACCTAAGTGGGATGTTTTTATTAAACTATTTCTTTCATTGTTGAAATGGAAAGACAGAAGCAGTTTAACAAAGAAAAAAAAAAAAGGAAGAACTTACAGGTTTTATCTGCACCTTTTTTTCAAAATTCATCATTAAGCTTTCAAGAACACTTCAAAATTACAGAAAACAAGAGATTTTCATTGGCTCTCCTTTTTTAACTTCTTTCAGGATCTGAATACATTACTGATGCAAGAATTTTTTAACATTCTGTGTTTGATCATGAAAAGAAATGGTTGGAAAAGAGTATTTGGTAGCATGTTTTATGTATTGGCTTTTTTTTTTTAATTAAGCCTTTTGAGCCTATCAGCTACTAAATAGACATATTTTCAAAGTATCCTAATTTCATTTGTTAAATACATAGATGGGATCTATGCTGAAGCGTTTTAGGGTGTGTAGTATGGGATAATAGTTGACATACTTCTTATATTATTAAGGTGTGTCATTATTACAGCATATGCACACCCTCCTGTGTCTTATTGCTTAAATATGATAGTGCTTATAAGCTTTCCTTTTAAAGTATGAATTTACTATGGTGAGTTAGGTAACAGCATATTTATGTGCACTATTTCACCTATTATGGGTAATGCCTTACGTGTCTGTTGCAAGAGCCTCACTACAGTGAAAACCATATTTAAATGAGGGCTTGAACTGAGTAGTGGTTTCTGAAGGGCGTTCAAAGAAGGAAGCTTAATGACTTCTGTCTCTTCAGATGACTGGCTTTAAGTGTGACAGAAAAGAATGTGCTGTTTCAGTTTCACAGTATGTGATGTCTTACACTGAGTGAAGTAAGAATGGGGTGCTCAGGAGTTGTCTGTCATTTTGTTTTAGTTGGAGAAAACACTTATTTGGCTTTTCTTGTTTGAGAGGCTGCAGTTCTCTGTGCCAGCACTGCTCCAGAGGGAGAGGAGAAAGGCAATTGCCTAATTGGAGATGCAATTTAGAAATGTATGAATGAGATTTGCAAAGTGCACCTACATGTTTCAGACACCAGTAGGAGAGACAGTGCACACACGGGGTTGTGTGCTTTCTGCTGAGACTGCACAAAGCAGCATGGGCAGCAGGTGATGGAGGGGATTCTGCCCCTCTGCTCTGCTCTGCTCTGGTGAGATCCCACCTGGAACACTGCATCCAGCTTTGGTTCCCCAGCACAGGAAGGACATGGAGCTGTTGGAGCGAGTCCAGAGGAGACCACCAAGATGATCACAGGGTTGAAGCACCTCTCCTGTGAGGAAAGGCTGAGAGAACTGGGGTTGTGCAGCCTGGAGAAGGCCAAGGGAAACCACCTTCTGGCAGCCTTCTAGTGCCTGAGCTGAAGAGAGACTTTTTACAAGGGCAGGCAGTGCTAGGACAAGGGGAAATTGCTTCAAACTGGAGGAAAGTGGGTTTAGATTAGATGATAGGAAGATTGACTGTGGGAGTGGTGAGGCACTGGAACAGCTTGCCCAGAGCAGCCGTGGGTACTCCATCCCTGGAAGTGTTTAAAGCCAGGCTGGATGGGACTCTGAGTAACCTGGTATAGTGGAAAGTGTCCCTGTTCTCGGACAGGGAGTTGGACTTACAAGATCTTTAAGGTCCCTTCCAGTCCAAACCTTTGTGATTCTGTGACTTGCTGTTTAAATTTCAACCTATGGCAAAATGCTGACAGTACAATTTCTTCAAAGTCTTGCTGGTCTGTGTCTTCTACCTTCCCTTTCCTAAAGTATCTGTATTAGTGCTGTGGGAACCCTATGAATTTTGGAAGGCTGTATTTTAAACAGGAATTAGCAGTGGAACAGATATATAGGTTTATTACACTGTTGATAGTTGAGCTAATATGGTTAAAGTGAACCATTTTCAGGCTCCCTTTCCTGAGTGGTAACAAGAAGTCTGGTATTGCATATGCATCTTCAGAATTCTTTTTTCATGAGCTTTAGTTTCCTCTTCTCAGTTCAGGAACATGTAATGCTTCGTTACCCAACTGCTTGGTATTGTAAGACCCTCTCATGTACGATGACAGAAGATTTAGTATTGACTGTTACAGATTTTTTACTGTCCCCAGACTTGACGAATTTACTGTTGAATGGTTGTGATATGTTCTGAAATTCTGTAGAAAAAAACAAACAAACAAAAAAACCCAAACAAAAAACCAAACCAAAAACCAAAACCAAAAAGAACCCCAAAACAAACCCAAACCAAAAAAAACCCTAAGTCAATCAGCCCCTACGACACATGCACAGAGCCCAGCAGAGATCTAATTTGCATCTCTTGGTTGGGGAAAACCAACCATTCATTCTTGCTTTTAAAAATAGCTTATTACTTCAAAAGATAACTGTTCTCCTATACCATGACAGCTTAATTTGATTGAGAGTTTTTTTGGTGAATGGTCTTGCTAAAAGACTTTTTACTAAGTGACTCTATTGTGTTGAGTACATCATCCATTTACTTTTGTTGAAGAGCTGTTAATAGATGGATGATTTATGATCTAGCTGTAGAGAAGCCTTTCTGATTCTTTTCCAGTGTAATTTATTTTTCTGTAGGATTACTATTCTGTAATTTGACATCTTCTGCACATTTGCTACTTGCAAGCAAAGATTCTGGGTAATGCTTTTATAAACAGATGAAGCCTTTGCCTACTTCCAATAACTCTATCTTGCCTTGTCTTCAGAAACCCACAATTTAGAGTTATCTAATTTTGTATCTTGATTACACAGAACACTTGGAATCATGCTCTCTGATACTTTCATTTTTGTTCTCTGAAATCTTCTGTATCTTCCCTTCCAAAATACAGTTTTGTTCTGGGAACTTCCCCAGGAACCCCTCTAAAAAACTGTAACATAGAAAGACTGCTTAGAGGGTTTTTTTTCAGTCCTCTTTGAGGGATTTTGCCTTTGCTCTTATTTTAGCCATTGTCATCATCAGTTTTTAGAAGCTTTCTCCTTCTGATGCATGATGAAACATACCTTAGTAGTAATTGAGGGGATTGTCCCTTTCTGCTCCGTACTGGAGTGGCCTCACTTTGAGTCCCATGTGCAGTTTTGGGAATTTGCACAAGATAGAAAAAATAGAAAGCTATTAGAGAGTGACCAAAGGAGGGCATGAAGATGAGGGGTTGGGAAATGAGAGGGGAAGCTGTTTGAGGGGTGGCTAAGGTCACTTGGTCTGTTCAGCCTGGAGAAAAGGGAGTGAGGACAGACCTCACTGCAGTTAAAACTTCCTCATGAGGGTATGAGGAAGGGCAGGCACTGATCTCTTCTCTCCAGTGACCAGTGACAGAACTCCAGGTACTGGCCTGAAGTTGTGTCAGGAGAGATTTAGATTGGATATCAGGAAAAGGTTCTTCACCCAGAGGGCAGTGTGGCACTGGAACAGCTCCCCAGGGCAATGGTCACAGCACCAGCCTGACAGAGTTCTAGAGTGTTTGGACAATGCCCTCAGGCATATGGTACGATTGGGGTGTCCTGTGCAGGGCCAGGAATTGGACTTGATGATCCTGATGGGTCCCTTCCAACTCAGAATATTCAATGATTTGATGATTCTGATCTTCATTCCTTAGCAGATTTCTCTGCCACATTTTTCAATTATTTTCAATTGTAGTTTTATTTGTAACTTGCTGGAGTTTAGGCACACTTCTATTCTCCTTATCTTGGACAGGACTTCCCCTCCCCTCCCCCCGACAGTTAATTGACTGTTTTCAAAAGATTATGATTATTAATATCATTAAGATTAATTATGACTGTTGAGTGATGCAGTCTGACAGCAACAGGCTTTAGACTCATCACCACTTCCTAGACTAGAAACAGTCAAGTCTACGTGAGGTTTATCACATTGACTTCCAACAAACAAATTGCTACAGATTCTTGCTGGTATGAGTTATAGTCCTACTCCCCTGCCTTTAGAACTTGCTTTTCCTTACAAGTTGAGTTCACTCCTACTGTGAGAGTGTCCTCTGTGGAAAGAGGGTCAAGGCTACTGGTAGGGCTCTGTCTTGGCATAATGCTCTCTTAATGTGAGACTTCTCTGTACTGAGAAAGAACTGGAGGCTTGGAGTGGGACTGTGTTGTGTAGCCTGGCTGGCCCAGCACAGTCTGACTGACCTGCTGCTTTCCTGGCAGAGGAGCAGCAGCATCACATTCCAAGGAGCAGTGCCTGGGCACAGCTCACCCAGGGGGCTATGTTGGCCACCACTGGGATGTGGCAGGAGGAGGAGGGAATGGTTATTGTGGATGCTGAACTTTCAGTTTTTATGTACTTGCTGTCAATTTTTTTCTTGACTTTTCAATTTCTGTCTGATACAGGAACATGTAATTAAAAAGTGTTGAAATGTTGAAAAAAAAAAAGTTTTAATTAAGTTTTCCAAGCAGGGATTTTGTCTCTAAACTTTTCAATCAAGCTGGCAAGAATATGCTTTTGTAAAAGCCTGTGGCCAGCTCACTTGTGTTCATTTGGAACAGAACTCTGGAGCTTGGGCTGCTTGTCACTGCCTGAATTTTCCTAAGCTGGAACTGTATTGAAATTCCTATACTAAACCTCCTGTGGTTATCCTTCCTCTTTGAAATTAGTTTGTGTATGTTTTCACTGCATACTGTATATTTGTACTGTGTTTACGTTTTCTTCAGGTTTTACTTGAAGATAATGTACCTTTCCTGAAAATACCTGAGGTGATGAGAAGGATGTTAATTTTTGTTGACTCTGGTAGGTATTTCAGGTATTTCAGTAAAGGAATATCACAGATATTTTCATAACATAGTGGAAAGACTGTACATGGTGCTCTTAAGCTTGAGTGCTTGTCTGAACTTTTTTATACATCTTTTTTGGGATGCAGCTGTGCCACACTTGTGGTGGGAAAACAAGGAGATCTTACTTAAAAACTGTAGCAGTATTGGGGCACAAAAGTACTGTTATTGGGGGCTTTGGGGCTCTAGGGGGGTTTGTTTCTTCTTTTAAGATTTCAGGCTCTAGTTTCACTGCCGCATGCCATAAATTTTGCACAAGACTGCAGTTTATGTGCAATGTTTTCAACTACAGTAAACATTATTAATAACCTCATCTAGGAAAGAATTAAAATGCTCTGAGGTCATGAACCTGATCCTTGGAACGCCATGGGTCACAGTTAGAGTTGACTTTTAGTCAGTGTGACTGAATGAATATGTGTATGAATATATGTACAATAAAAATCTGACAGTTTTTATCCCTTACTTTTTAAAATCTCTGGGTTGTGAAAGCAGCAGTGACTTTGAAAGTTTTAATGTGTTTTTACTGTGACTTTTAAAATGCATATAAATAAGTAATTGCATGCTTTAAATGGAAGCAATGTAAATGCATGGAGTGCTCTTTACCATTTTTGTCTTACATATACTTTCTCAATGTTGTATTCAATGAATACAGTAATTTATTCACTATTCAGAATAGTAGCTGATATTTTGTATTTATTTTGATTTAATTTTGTATCAAATCAATCTTAGTCTTAAACTCTGTTTTAGACAAAAAATCGTGTAATACTATAGAGCAGGGGGGAGAAACTTGTTAAAGATTGTCATATGTTGATGTACATTTTCACAAGGCTTTGTGAACACTTTCATGTAGATTCACTGGAAATGACCTGGCAGAGTATTTTTCTTAGATTTTTTTTTCCTTTCAGTTGGCAGTATATCCTTCTAACATTTTTTTTAAGATTTTCCTTTACTGGGGATACTGTTTCTATTACAAACCTGCCAACCTGCTGGCTCTGGAAGCAATTATTTCAGATGAGACATTAGAATTACAGATAAATATGAACACTTCAATTTTTTCTCAACTATGAACACTTGATAATTTACTCCTTATGTGTTTTAAAAAGTAAGTTTACGCATTACTCTTGATATTATGATTTGCTCTTTAAAACATCATTATTAGCATCAGTTTTGGAAATACACTAAACAGGTATTATGGGAGTCAGTCATGAGTTCTGGGGACAGATTTTTTTATAGCATGTAGTGCATTCATGACTATAAAATTTTCTCTTGTGCCTTTTCTGTTTCTGGTGTTGGCATTAAAAGCATACATTTAGTCAGGTATTTACCATCTAAGTTTCACTGTTTTCACTGTCTCCTTTCAAATATCTGACCAGTTGGTGCTCCAAACCGTGTCTTGGTTGAAGTGAATTGACATTTAAGAACGTCTCTGCTGCAGGAGCCAGTAGAAGCTGGTTAGCACTGGTTACAGGAAGAAACCACAAGGCTCTGGCTTCCAGCAGGTGCTGGAATCTGGTACTAGAAGATGTGTGAGTCTATACACTCAGGGTCAGGGATGCCATCCAGAGGAGCTTGTAGAGGCTGGAGGAGTGAGCCAGGGAAAGCATTCTGAAATGAATCAGAGAAAAATGCAAAGCCCGTGTTTGGGAGGGAAGACCCACGTGTCATGTTTCATGTTGGAGACGGGCTGGCTGGGAAGCCTCTCTGTGGAAAATGACCTCGAGATCCTGCTAGACAGCAAGCTAAACGTGAGCCAGAGTGTGCCCTAGCAGCAAAGATCTCTAGCAGCATCCCAAATGGCATTCAGAGGATCACAGCCAGGAGCCTGAAAGAGCTATTATTGAAGTCCTTTACTCAGCAGTTGATAGATGCCATCCGAAAAGCTGCATCTGGTTTTGGGCCCCCCGATACAGGAAGGATGTCCATGAAATGGAGCTGTTCTAGAGGAGGGCAGCCAAGAGGGTCTGGTCAGGGCCCAGAAGACTTGTCCCATGAGGAGAGGCTGCAGGAGCTGGGAGAGTCTGCAAACTGGAGAAGGGACATCTTTGGGATGACTGAACAGCAGCTTTCCAATACCTACATGGAGGCTGTTAAGAAGATGGAGCCGGGTTCTGCTCAGTGCCGTGTGACTGGAGAACAAGAGGCAACGGGTATAAACTGAAGTAAGAGGGGTTGTAAGCCAAGCAAGGGAAGAGCTTGCATCATAAGGAAAGTCAAGCATTGGAATAAGTTGTCCAAGAGACTTTATGATCCCCATTCTTGGAGGTTTTCAAGACTGACTTTATAAGTCCCTGGGCAATCTGGTCTGAATTTGGTGTTTATCATACTTAGAGCAGGAGGTTGGACTGTACAGCTCCTGAAGTGCCTTCCTTAGCACCTCCAGTTGTCATCAGCCTAATGTATCATAGTGTGCAGAGGTTGATGAGGAGAAGGAAGATCTGCAGTGAGATTACACCTCAGTTAAAGCAACTTCTGCAGAAGGATGCTGCTGCTGAGTAAGAGGGGCAGAGCTGCATCCCAGCACACAGCTCACATTCAGTGAGCCAGGTCACACACATGCTGTGATTAACTTTGTAGTTCATTTCTTAACTTCTTCAGGTAACTCTGAAGAGTTGTTTTCCAGCTCTCTGCCCAACATCCTAAGGGTGCTTGGTCTGGGAACTTATTCTGGATGTTGTTCATCAGTCTGGCTGTTGGTACCAGATATTCTTCAGTTGCCCAGAACAAACAGCAGCTGCATTTGCTGCTGTGGCCTGCTAACAAAACCAAAGTGCATATCTTTTAAAAGACCTTGTTGGAAATAATTACTTTCTAAAAAATATAGGAGATAGACCTATATTTTGCAAGATCTCCAACTGATCTTTGATCTAGCTGGTGGCCTGACAGTTCTGCATTTCAAAGAAGGTGGAGAAAGAAAGCAACTAATTTTAAATATTTTTTTTTTCTTCTTAGTATTTAAATTATTGATGGGTTGTGGTATGGTTTTCATTACTCCATCCAGTCAGTTGGTTTCTGTCACTTTCTCATGGGTAGAGCCAGATACGCAAGATGTTTTCTTAGTAATTTAGTGCCTTGATTTTGTGGTATTCGTCAACAGCATCTGTTTTATAGCAATGTGCATGTTCCTAGAAACCTGTAGAAGCAGAAAAGCCACTTCTGGCTTGCCAGATCTCTTGATCAAAAGTTATTAAAGGCCTGAAAGTTCTTCCCAGTAGACCTGCTATCAGGTCTATCTAGACCACAGTATATATGCTTCATTAACTCAGTGTGGCTGTTCTTACAATAAATCATTTTGATTAGTTGGTAGATGGTGTGTTTGTTGGGTGAGTGTGGTTGTCCACTGAAAAGGCAAAGGTGAAAATGGCAAAGTTAATGAACAGTTGATCTGAATATGTTTTCACATTTTGCTCTAGAAGGAGAGCATATTTTCCGAGGAAGAGGTGAGGGAGGTGGTTGTGTACAGCATGTTGTTGTGTACAATCCTTTCTGTACATCACACGTGTATTGCTTTTAGTTATGGCACTTGGAAGGTGAGAAACAGCAGCTGCAAAGACTGGAGAAATAAAGTTGTCTGCTTTATCACACAATCATTTTATTTTCAGGAATAGAAATCCTAACCAGAAATTTGTTTCGTTGTCAGCGTGTCAACTTGCTCATTTTCTTTACCCCTTTTTTGGCAGTATTTTTCTCTATTAAAATATTAAATGGTTGCTCTGTTAATCCTTCATAACACTATGTTTGGCCTGCACAAAATGCCTATGTTAAGTTTTGTGGGAATTGCGTTGCAAGATACCTAGATACCTTAAAGATGTAAATGGTGAAAATGTGTTTTTGCATCCTAGAGTGGAAATCTAATTAAACTGTTTTCTTCTAGTTGAAAATAAGTAGTTTTTTAATATGCCATCCTGAAAAAGTGTTATTAAAAGAGGAAAATGAAAGCATCTCAATGAAAATGTCTCAATATTCCGTTTGTTGGTACTTAAAGATTTCTTTTACCACAGAAAGGAAGTGCTCAGCTTCAGGCAAGACTCTATTCCAGGCTTAATTTGGGTTTCAAGAATTTTCGTGAATTAAAAGTTCCATGAGGGAAATGAAAATGAAACTTAGACTTGCGCCCTCTTGCCTCAAACAAGAATGTGATTTAGATAAAGGCAACTTTATGGGTAATCTGCAGTTCATGTAAATTTTAAATCTGCTGTGTTTCTGTGTTTTATTCCATGTGAGGTTTTGCAGGGCAGACCTGGCTGGGGGTTCAGCAGATAGTTGAGCGTGGAGGTATTTATCTGACAGAGACTGCTTGACTTTTTAAACTCCCCTCATTGTTCCAGTGCAGTCCCAGCTGTAATGTGGAATGCAGCACGAGCTTCCGGGAAGTGCTGGAACCCTGCTCCAACAAACGCCTGAATAGGAGGGAGGATCATCACTGGTGACTGAGGGCAGCTGAGCTCAGCTTAGCAATTCCTCAGTTCTTTTGTTTCCCCAGCCCGCCGTGAGACGTGGTCTTGGCAATGGCTGTGGTGATAAAGGAAAGGAAAGGTGAAGCAGCTCCTCGAGCAGGAACTGTGGGAGGCTGTGTTTGTTTCTCTTTCTTGTTTGGTAATGAAATCTGTTGTTTCAGTGAATAAGCAAGCAGCGATGACATGCAGAATTGCACGTTCTAGTGAGACACTGACCTGCCAAGATTCCTTTCATTTACAACATATTCCAGAAAAAACTTTAGACCAGAAGCATCATGTTACTACTTAGAAAGCTCATCTTAGAACACGACAGTCCAGCATTTCTGAAACTGTGGTTTTACATCTTAGTGTAAGAGGTTGGTGTGATGATTATAATCAGAAGAGTTGGTTTGTTTATGTACTGTTGTAAAATTCAGTATTTTACCTATTGTAATATACTTCACTGCACTATATACTACTTATAGTTGTAATATTTGGGCACATTGTAGTAAGCTTGTGAAAGTTAATTTTGATTTTTCCACTACTTTAGGATCTTTCATGTGAAAAACGGTACTTTTTAAATTTTTTTGCACCTTGAAAGGGGTAATTTTGATGCTGTTTTTTACTGATGATTCATTTGAGTTAGAACTCATTTCAGTTGATAGATGTGCCTTGCAGATGGTGAATTAAGGGTTTTTTTATGTGAGTAGAGATGCTTTCATGGCACAAAAAAATTTATGGCTATGTGTACTAGCTGCCTACTTGCTCCTAGTAATACACTTACTGCTTAGATATTTATAGTAATTAAGAACAAAAAATCATGCAGGAAGGACATCATTACTACATAAAATACACTGAGTGATTTAATAAGTACTGTACATGTCAGTCCTTAGTTGCACAGGTGATTAGAGCTCTGGATGGAGAGTGAAATAGGCACTTTTCCTTAGAGACCATTTAGGGCATTCCTTTTGTATTAATAAAAAGCATTGAATCTTTGAAGTAGAACTTAACCAGAACAACTAATGAAACTGATCAAATAGCAGATTTTTTTAAAAATAAAGATAAAGAAGATATCAAAGAAGAAGTTAATAGTACCAGAAAGGAAAACTGCCCTGTGAATCTGCTCATGTTTGAGTGCACATTCAGAACTGGATCCAGCTGCACTGTAGATGAAGAGGCTGCTCAGTCCATGCAGCTGATCCCTTTATCTTGTGACCTGGAGTGTGTGACACAGCGGATAAGGGATTCATTCCTCTGTCCTGCATTCCATTTCAGTAAATCCTTCCATACCCTGCACCTCATCTGAAGCACTTTTTTTTTCCTTTTTTCTTTTCTTTTTTTTTTGTCGGTTTTGAAGTTATTTAGGGAAAGCCCAGAAACAACGTACGTGTAAAGGAGGATGCATCCTGCTGACATGTTCTTCCTTTTCCAGGAACTGACGTTCTTGTCACGTTGAATGACACACACAAGGGATGTTGAATTTTTCATAATTGTGTGGAATAAAATAAAAAGGGTAAGGGGGGGCTGCAATGTTTGGGAATTTGGAGAGAAACTTCAGTTCCAGTCTCAGAAGTTGCTTCATTTTGTAATCAGATTGCTAATTAAAAGATGCCATTTTAGAAAACTGTAGCTGAACAAAAGTCTCTTGGTTTCCCGAAGCAAAACTATGCCTTGCTAATCTATTAATATTCTCTGAGTGCATAAACCAAACAGTGGATACAGCTGAATCACTGACATCGTTTATTTGAAGATTCCAAGTCATTTGCCAAACGCCTTCAAAATAGGTCAAGGAAATTACAAGGCAAGGGACAGTCAGGAATCAGGTGGTGACCAGGAGAGCTGAAAGAAATCAGAAGGTGCAGAACTAAAGTGTTCATCACAGCTGAAATGTTCCTGCTAGAGATGAGAATGTTTATATGCAATAAATATCAGTTACAGGGTTAACAAAATTGCAGCTTTTAGAACTGCTTATCTAGTTATGATCAGGGGAAACCCTTGCGAGAATTTTGTGAGTGCAAATTAGTTGGATGTGTAGTAAGATGGCAGATGAAATACGGTGCTGGTGAATGCAAACCCATGCATAGTGAAGGAAGTAATATGAACTGTGCATAAGCTTTACTGTGTTAGGAATTAATTTGACAAATTTAGTATACATCTGAGCAGTGTTTTGGACAGCAGAGTTGGAGATCTCTGGCTCAGTAAGCAACAGTTGGTGAAAAAAAGAAAAAGCCAAGATTTGTTAAGGATAGAATTGTGGAGACAAAATGCATAAACAAATAGCTCCCCTGTTGCCTGGAAGCACACAAAGAAGAAATTTGGGAATGACTACTAGAATGACAAGGTAGATTAAAAGCTTGTGGAGATGTATAATAAATATGTTGGATAGGTCTGTCTTCATCTTCTGGAACCTCGTATATTTTTCTCTCCTGTAGTACACAAAAATCAGAAAACAAAAATTGGAAGCAATGTTTAAATGCTCAGAAAAGCTTTTTTGGACAAGAAGTAGTAATTGTAAAATCCTATGTTTGTAGAAATTCTGTGTTTGTAGAAGAATAAGTTCTTTCTTTTCACTGATAGATTCTTGCATTTCCGTTTTCAAATAGGAAGTATTCACAGTAGTTTAAGGATTTGCAGGTTAATGAACAAAACCTTTTTAGTTCAGCAGTAGTGAATTTTTCCAAATCCTTTAACTTAGTACGTTTATTTTTGGAGAGAAATTCCATGTGTATGGGAATGACTTTTTTGTATTTGCTGTACTTTTGTAACAGCCTGTGAGATTATGTATTTACAGTGAAGTACCTGTTTGTCACTCAGGCTGGAGCTGAACTTTGTGTTCATACACTGCCTCCTCAATCTCTTACTTAGTGCTCATTCTTGTGCTTTAGGCTTGTGGTGGCCTCTTAATTTGCAAGTTGCAGTTTATTAGAGGAATTGTATCTGAGCATCTCATATGATTAATAAATGTTCTTCCTGCTTGGAACAAGTAAAGCAGAAATCCTTTCAAAAAATCACAGTGCTAAGCAATGAATGGAGTGCTTTGATTTAAATCATGCCTATAAGTAAATCCTTTTTAATACTAAACAACCTTGGTAAGTGCATGCAATTAAATTTGGGGTTCACAGTGAATTTTAGGAAACAGCAAGGAGCAGCAAATACATTAAGTTCATTTTTGAGCAACAGAAGAGCTAGATTAAAAAGGCTTTCTGGCTCAAGTGAATTTCTGCCAACAGGTATTTTCCAGTTGCCTTCTCAATGCTGAAAATGGTTGTTATTAAAAAATACACTGACTGCCATGGCTATTGCTTATCTCTCTGATTTAAGGTTCTCACTTAGCACCATTGCCAAAAAAGCAGAGCATTGTGAAGATGCACATGACACTGTCTTGAGGTAATTCTGAGATGCAGATATCTGTTACTGATGACTCTGTTGTGTGCATTTTTATGGCATAGATGGATTTAAGCATTGATTTGTTTCTTAGAAATTTTCTGGTTTGGAGCAGAAACTGGATTTACAGCTGTGTCTGTAAGAAATTACTTTGGGATTAGTGTGACTCTGTGATACATTAGATAAATACTAGTGACAGAGATTTTGCGAATAATTTCTCTTTATTAAAAATAAGTGTTGTTTGTATGTTTCTAGTGGATACAGGATTTCACCATTTGTATTTCTAAAAATTTGTATCCTAAATGGAAAGTTCATTTTTGGTGTGTATCTTAGTGATGTTCTTACACAAAGGTATAACTAGTAAATTAAAAATATGGAAAAGCCTTTGCTGCTTGATTTTGGCCGAAGGCTAACATAATGTCTCCCAACGTTTGTTTCTTAATATATTTTTTTTCATCTAGTGTGTCTACCTTTGCTAATTAATTTTAATTATGCTAATATTTCTTCTGCGTGTATCTCTTCTAAAGGAGGTACAAAAACTGAAAATCTTTGGTTCTGGGAATTGCTGGGAGTGTAGCTCTTGCATACCTAGCTTTAAGGATGACCTTCACTGCTCAAATATTTTTGTAATATAATGTGTGTAAGGAGAGAGAGACCACTTCAGTTTTGCCAGTAACTAATCTAGCAGTGTGTGACAGACAAAAAAATCATTTCACATAAAACTGGATGGAATGAAAAGATCATCCTAAAATATAGACCAAGGTGTTGTAGACCTTTCTGTTCTGAGGTTGAGGAAAGGAACAAGGAGGAACACATCAGGGAATATTCAGTCAATCATCAGATGATTCTGATAATTACAGAACACTATTGCTCCGTGTTTGGCAAGTGAAGGGAAGTGGTGATTGCAAGATATTGTTGTACAAGACATTCTGCCTGTGAAAGAAGAGAGTTTGGTAACTGGTGATATCTGTGTAGTCCTGGTCATTGGGTTGTTCCTTCAGTTCCATTATCCTCACATTTCCCTAAAAAACCCAGGATGCAGTTACCCTCCAGAGGGGTAATTAATCAGATTGTTCAAGTTCTCAAGCTCAGTGAATCCCTCTATTCGGTGCTGTAAAACTGCTTTTGATATCCCCAAAGTCAGGTTACTTTTCAGAGCACCTTTTCAGCATTTCACAGCATGGGTTTAATGTATGGAATACTGACATATCTGGAACGTGGTTTTGTGAAAAGCAAAGCCTGCTTATCCTAGATAAAAAACACAAAAGCAGTAGCAAGTGCAGAGATTTGCAGTTAGTGCTTAATGCTCCCAGTTGTTTGCCCAGGCTCAGCAGGTGCAGGGTATCACCTTCCCTTTCCAAGGGCTGGGGACTGAGAGCTCTGTGAATGCTCCATCACTTAGCTCAGCTTTTCAGTCTGCAGCTGAGCTGTCTGACACTTCGTGTCTCCTCTGAGCAGCTTCCTGTGCTCCCCATTAGAGAATTTCCATTGCTTGGGTTGTCAGTAGTTTCCTGAAGAAGATACTGGCTCTTTCTCTGTGTCTAAAGCTGGATGTCCCTAAAACATCAATCCTTTTATTGATAATAACTGGAGTAAGGAAGGTTTTTCTGCAGGGAGGGAAGAAGTTTTGTCAGCATGTTACTGTCTAAGAGGCTACAAGCTAAAGATGCAACAAACCAGAAATGCCTACCACAAACAGCCAGAAAACCCTTAAAAATCCTCAAGGCTTTTCCAAGCCTCATTAGGCATGGCATCAGTAGGAAAACTTAAGGGTGTATATGCAGTGTATGTGCCAGAACAGGAACTCACATGCACAGATACGTGTGACATATTGAACATCTCAGTTGGGCAGTACAAAAGCATTGGTAAGTGATGAGTGGCAGGTTAGCTCAGAGTTTTGGTGTTGGTTAAATGCATTTGGTTAAGAGTGTACAGGGAGCTGTGTTTGTTTGTGTGATAAAGAAATTCTTTGGCTTATAAAGCTGAATTCAATCTATATATGCTTGTGTGTGTTTAAGTCATGCAGAAATGATCAGCCTTTGTGACTTGCCACCTGTTTTGAGTTAGAGGAAATCTAAGGTTGTCTGAAGGCACATATTTTCAGGCCTCATTTTCTTTGGCAAAAATGCAGGCAGGAGACGCATGTTCTTCTGTTGTAAGAATACTGGCTAGTTACATTTAGGTATTTTCTTAAATGCTTGTATATGCTGCATTTAACTACATAGCAAAACTTTTCAGTCTTTTCTAGAAGACTAAGTACTTTTCTCTGCAGAGCTGGATAATGTCTTTATGCTGTTGTGAATGTCTGAATTTCAGTTCTGTCATTTAGAACATTGATTTGTGAATCATGTTCAAATGAGAGTATCACAATCTAGCTTGACAAATTTAGGATATGAGAATACATCTGTGTGTGTAATTTCACATATGTCTGCCTCTTTGTTGCACACTGTTATCAACCTTTATTAATGCCAATATTTTTAAACATTTTAATTACATTTTTAAAAACCCAATCCTCCTCTCTGTCTTGTATCAGTTTCAGGGAAGACTGACTGCTACTGAAAGCACTCTGCTAATTAAAAATAACTTCTCTGTTTAAATGCTTACAGTGCTTTATCTTGTACAGACTGGTGATTTGCACTGAGGTGGTCATACTAACATTTTCATGCCAGTGGCATACTTTTAAGCACATACATTGCTTGGAGGATTAAGTGCTCCTTATATCATGGAGCTCTTCATAAAACAAACAAACAAACTTCAAGGTTTGGAATGTAGTCTCTAGTATCACATTGCCTATTTGTCTCTGTACTGCTTATGCAACTGCTTATGCATTGTGCTTTTTTAGTCAGAGGAATGTATGGTGGTTAATTTCAACTTTTGTTTTCAATTTATTTGTTTTATAAGTCTAACCCAATTATTTGTCCTTTTGAAAGAGGAGAAACTAAAGATACATACACAAAAATTAGAACTATGCTTTTAAAAGTCTGACATTAATGTACATGGCAGAACCTACTAAAAATTGTAATTTACTGAATTATCCCATATGTCTCTGTTTTTCGTGCTGAAACTTGTCCCTGTTGCCTAGAGAAAGATATATGTTGCGTCCATCATCAAAACCTGTGAAAAACAGTGTCTGGGGAAGGCAAACTACAGCACAAGCAGATTTGCAGATGATGCAAAACTGCGGGGTGCAGTTGAATGCAGAGATGTCATTCAGATCAACCTGGTCAGGATGAAGGAATATACTGACAGGAACCTTAGGAAATTCAGCAAACATTTTTATATGGGTCATCTCTGTAAGTTTATGGAGCTAAATGAAGCCACCATTCATGTCCAAAACCTCTCAATGTTATACTCTGACACCTGGTTCAGTTACCAATTCCACGATCAAGGTTTTGGAGCAGCTTATCTTGGTTTCTTTATTTTAAAAACCTGTAAAAGTGCCATGCCAAGTTGGTGTCCTTTTTCAGAACAGCTACACTTCACTGATCAGCAGCTCCCAATGTGTGGGCAAAGGTTGAAGGTACCAAACCCTTTGGATTCTCTGAGCTTTCCATTGAATGGCATCAAAAGAAGCATGGCTGCATCAAGAACACCGTGACCAGCAGGTGAGGGAGGGGATTCTGCCCTACTGCCGTGAGACCCCCCTGCAGTGCTGCACCAGCCCAGGCTCCCCAGCACAGGAAGGACATGGAGCTGTTGGAGCCAGTCCAGAGGAGGCCATGAAGAGGCCATGAAGATGATCACAGGGCTGGAGCACCTCTCCTGTGAAGAAAGGCTGAGCAAATTTGTTTGTTCAGCCTGGAGAAGAGAAGGCTTTGGGCAGGCCTAACTGTGGCCTTCCAGTACCTGAAGGGAGCTACAAGAGAGATGGTGAGAGACTTCTCACAAGAGCATGTAGTTACAGGACAGGGGGGAGTGGCTTCAAACTGAATGAGGGTAGGTTTAGATCAGATGTCTGGAAACAATTCTTTCTTGTGAGGATGGTGAGGTACTGGCACAAGTTGCTGTAAGAAGCTGTGGCTGATCCATCCCTGGAAGTGTTCAAGGCCAGGTTGGATAGGGCTCTGAGCCACCTGGTCTAGAGGAACGTGTCCCTACCCATGGCAGGGATTTTGACCTAGATGACCTTTATGGTCCCTTCCAACCAAAACTATTCTGTTTTCAATAAAATTTTATAAACTATTGGCTGATAGGTTGTTGCTCTCACTTTTCTAGCTCGTGAATGTTTGGACCTTGCAGTCCAGGTTTTTCTCACGCAGCTCAACATGAACTATGTATATTTTTAGAAATGTTTTCATATTTCTCCTCTGAGAGGAGAATTGATTGATGGTGGTATTCACCATCCAGGTTAAAGAGGTGGTGACCTAAATAACCAATCTCTTGCCTTTGTAAAAACTGTATTTATGGAGTTGGATTGTTGATAAAAACACACACTCACTCACACACACACACATGTAGAAGAACACAGAGAAAAAGAATGTAGAATAAAGTATTAGCTTTCCCTTTAACTGTTGCCGCCTGCCTCGTTCCTTCTGCGGGTCCGATCCTCCTACACATAGATCCCGCAGTGCCTCCTGCTTCAATAGGTGTGCTGTGTCCCTGTGTAATTCTTCATAGGGACCTAGTTTCACCTTTTCCTCTCTTGGGTCTGAGTTTATTCTTTCACTTCAGCAGCTGGAGACCCAGTGACCAGCATGCCTGGTGTTTCATGCTTCGTCACTGATAGAAGCCACTGTTAATGCTAATAAATAGAGATTTCTGTAGCTGTGAATGGTTCCCATTAAACAGAAGGACGTTTCTATCTGTTGGGTTTGACTGACTAAAAATAACTGTCTGATATGTAGAATTTATAGTGGTGGTGTAATTTCTGAATTTATAATGCCTTTCTGTTGGTACTAAAAAAAGGAAGTTAATTTTTGATCTGGATATACTGACCTTGAAAGTTGCGGAATGTAGTAAAGATTACAGCAAGATTATGACATTCTTAGTCAGGATAAATATGCACCATGATGGTTTTATGCTTTAGTAAAGTCTGTTAAACCTTCAGCAGCACATTGACAACCATCCAGAGTGAATTTTCATTAAACTTATCCAAACAATTTTTATAATCTTAGCAAGCATACTCCATCTTGAGATTTATTTAGATGAATAATGTTTCAGATTTAGCTGATCAAGATAACTGCTTGGGAAAAAATAGCTCTTTATGTGGAAAGATTGCTGTCCTTTTCACTGCTTGTCTCTGTATTTGCTGGTACTGGGCTCAATAAAAATAACTTTCTTCTCCACTCCTCACAGGGTAGGTGTGTGTTTCAGAGACCTGCAAGCCCAGCTCCCACTGGTTGCGGAGCCAGTTGTAAGAATGCATGTTCTTCTAGCTCAGGGGAAATTCCAAAGCAAACTGGATAATTTCTCTATTGTCTCTTCAACTCTTCTGGCTGTTTGGTGTTTTCTAAATTTAAACAGGAAACTTCCCCATTGCTGCCAGTTTTCCAGGATTCATCTGTGGGCTACCCCCTGTAGAGCACCGAAGGCTTTTTACTGGAGAACATGACTTTAGCCTTTCTGGCAGAATCTAAGGTTCAGGAGATTATTTTTCTATAGGCATTTTCTCAGTTTTAAAAGAGAAACATATTCTTGGGAAAGGCTGTTGTTTTCTGGACCTGTGCCTAGAGTACTTTGCCATGACATGTCTAAAATCACTTGGGAAGATGGGAGGTGGCAGAGGTGGATGATTTTGGGAAATTGGACCATGTTGAAGTGGTTCTTCTTTCAAGGTGGTTTACTGTCCTCTGTTGTCTAACAGAGATTGAGGTTGTGACAGGGTGAGTGTTTGTTCCTGAGGTTACTTCTGTTCAGGACTCCAGATATTAGGGTATTCCTGCTCTTCCTGCTGATGTGTGAGCTTGGAGAGTTACCTGTGTGCCTGCTGGGCCACCAGGAATCCTGTTGTAAGCTTTAGTGCTGCATGGGGCTGTTTGCATTGCCAAACATAGATGGCTTTCCAAAATTTTAATTTGAATATTGAACAGGAGGCAGGTAGTGAAATGGTAGATTTGAATGCTGCTGGGGACCTGAAAAATAAGGCATGCCAGTTTTATTCTGCATTCCATAAAAAGGATCTGGTAAAGGAGCCTGATTTGCATCTCCAGAGATGTTGTCCAATTTACACTTTATTCACAACAGAAGAGATTCTAATTCCTGTACTGTGAGTGCAGTTAAATGACCTTGCTGAGAAGCTGAGATCCTTTTCTTTGTATTCTTATATCCATGTTTTATTTCTTAGAGGTTTATGCCACAGCTTTTCTGCTTTGCAGAACTTTGGTGATTGGTGGTACATTTTCTGTAGGAACAGAACTGTTGCATCTGACACAGAAAAGCAATTTAGGACAAGTGCAAAAGGATTCAATGCAAATAATGTGGAAGGTTCCATATGGTAAGCTTTTTGCAAAAGGAAAATCAGTAATTAAGAATACAGCTGTTAAAAGCAGATTTATATTCAATGAAACTTGATAACGCTACCTAAGATTTATCAAAAAGATATGTATCTCTGTATTTGCATACCAGTTTCCTATTATGGCAGGGCCTTGGACGTGCTTCCTAGGAAAGCAGAGTGAAAATGCTTTCCTGAGCTTCACAGGTGCTCTGACATGGACAGTCATATCCCTGCACAGAGCTGTCCAGGCTTTGAGGTTTTGAGTTACTCATTAACTGTGCCCTTGATGCTGTTTCTGTGAAGTGATCACTGTCCAGCTTCCATGTTAGCCTGCTTTAGGAAGCAGCCCCAGCCCTTTCTGCCTGTCTAAAGGGGAAGTGATGCTGGCCTGGGGCTGACTGTGCCTCGAGTCCGTTGGGAAGTCTCCGTGTTGTGTTTCTAAATCTGGAGCAGTGGCACGTGCAGTATAGAAATTATTGCAGCAGTTTCTGCATTGTCAGCTGCAGCCTCACTGGGTTTGTTAGGTTCAGATATGAGCTCAATCCCTGGGAGACTATTCCCACAACATTCACTTTGCAATGCTCAGACTCAGGCAAGCTGTCTAGAACTGGGGTCACTCTTAAGTGAAATTAGTAAGTTCCACCCTGGGGACAATATAAAAGTTCTTCCCAAATGGCAATGGTGTTATTAGACTTATTGATCTATAGGAAATTTAATCATCCGTTTGTAACCTAACAGGGTGAAAAACAGAAAACTTGAGTCTCTGAGGGAAGCTGAAGGAGGGTTTTTTTTTTTGTTGGTTTGTTTTTTTCTCTTTTGTTTCTGGGCTTAGAAAGGAACGTAGTCGATTGAATTCACATCTGGTTGGCTGATTTTCTTCATGGAAAAACTCCAAATTCATTGTGAAGATTAGAGTAAGCGTTTATGGGTTTTCAGGATTTTGAATGGAATTTGAAGTATTGTGTTTTCAAGCAGTGGACAAATCAGTTTTCTCATAGGTATTTGTTCATGTTCTAATTTTGGCATTTCTTTGTCTATTTTCTAATTTTAAAAATTGTTTTATACTTCATGTTGTGTCTTGGGATTTCATAACGTACTTGCTTTTTTTGCAAAAATGCACACAAATTCATTGAAGTTCCTCATGACAAAAAGTTCTCATCTAAAAATTGTTGCCAAGTTAGTTGGAATCAACATATTTATCAAGAATAAGCTGCTTGTTAATGAGAGTGGAATTTGCAAATCATAAAAAATTGATGAGTGTGTTAATATGCACGATTTGCTTTAAAAGAGTACAAACACGCTTGCCTTATTTTCTTCATAATAATGGTTAACAAATGTATCTGAAAGAGGTCTCGTGAGTGAGATAAAGAAAAATTGGTTAGCCTTTGAAAAGTGCTTGCCAGCTAAAAATGTCTTTTCTCTCAAGCTTTATCAGTCCCCCCTTTTGCATTTAAATTCATAAATTGCAAATTATACAGGTTTGGGGGACTTTTTGTGCAAATTCCTCTGGAATTTTAAGTGTCCAGCATTGCAAAACTTCAGAGTTTTCTGTAGTTTTGGGTGGGTGTTTTTGACTTGTTTCTGGCATATCTCTACATCTTTATTCATATCTATTTCCTATAACTGTACTGTTTTCCAAGAAGCTGAGATATGGGAATCTCCTGGTAAACTCCTCTTGATCTTCTCTGTTTGAAAACTGAAATTTTTCCTTGATTACAATTATTTCAAAATATCACCTCACTTAGATTCTTGTGCTCTGTGTTTTAGATATTTGTTGTTTTAAAGTGTAAGACTCTATAGAAGTTGCTGTCTGGTCCATGCATCTCTCTGCTTATACAGTAACCAAAAATTGTGTTTGAACCTTGGTGCTGTTTTATGCAGCCAGACCAGTTAGGCTACATTATTTCATTTCAAAAACCAACCATTTGAGCCATCAGATTGATAAAAAAATTGTAAGTATCTTTATAAAACAAAATAGCTGTGTACGAGGATACACAAGAGTGGAATGGAGGTATTACTAATGTACTTAATTACTCATTTTAATAATTGTGGTGCAAATGGCAGCCACGTCAAATGATCCATGTGGTCATTTGTGAGGTTTTAATTGGTTGGTTGAAGACATGTTCTTTATTCTGGCTAAAGAATCACAGAATGGGGCAGGTTGGAAGGGACCACAGGTGCAGCCTCCCTGCTCAAGCAGGGTCATCCCAGAGCACATGACACAGGATTGCATCCAGATGGTTCTGGAACATCTCCAGTGAGGGAGACTCCAAAACCTCTCTGAGCAATGTGTCCCAGTGCTTGGTCACTGCACAGTAAAGAAGTTCTTCCTTGTGTTCAGGTGGAGCTTCCTCGTGGATCAGTTTCTGCCCATTGCCTCTTGAGCTGTTAAAGAGGGTACACCTATAGGTTGGAAGTTCATTTCCTAGAGAGCCCTGACAACTTTCTGGCTTTTTTTCAAACTATGTTGTCTTTGGTTTCAGCAGGAACTTGAATATTGTCAACAGCTTGTTGCAAAATATCTATAGACCTTAAATCTAAAGACTTAACTGCAAGAAAAACTTTTTCTGCCACTGCAAACTGTTTTTGTGAGGAAGATTTGAGGAGGTTTAATTACTAGAATATTTCTGGGGCTTTTCCCATGAGTTTTCCATGCACATCATACAGTCATTGAAATGATTTCTCTAAAACTATTTTGTTAGCCTTGCCAAAAGAGAAAAACCCTCATGAGACTTTTGTTACAATATGTTAATCTAGAGACAGAGCTACCCCAAACAGTCACTCAGTGTGCTTTCTGATTTCATTTTAATTTCCACTCTGTATTGAGAAAGAACATTTTCAGACTTGTTTAGACCTTTAAATAGTGGTTCAAATAGGAGGATACCAACAGAATGATGCTGTGCTGAATTGTTGACCAAGTTCATGTTGTACAAATTCTCTGGTGTTGATCTGGTGTCCCTAAAATGTTGTCACCATCAAGCCAGCATAGTTGATGAAATGAATTTAAAATATCATCTTTTAAAATTTTTATTTTCATTTTGCTTAGAAGCTCAAGCAGACATGAACACAATCAATTCATTTTGGTCATGTTTCCATGGTTTTTTCCGCACTATTCTGTGGGGATGTGGAGTTTTTATTCCAATAGAGGTAGAGAATCTCTTTGCATTATATTACCATACAAAGAGGGTGTTGAGGTGTGGCTAATGCTGTAACCTTGTTCTAGAAATGCTTGTCATCACTTTGTCCTACAGTTCTCTCTTTAGAAGGCCCTTTTTTTAATGTGGATTTCATCCCCCCGATAAGTATTAGAAAGTCTTAACTTTGTTTTGATTAGAATGAATTTTTGCTTTAATACTCATGCTGAAGTAGTGAATCCCTTAGAGATGATCCGAAATGGGTAAGATCATTCAAGGTCCTGGGTAAACCTAGATCATCATTTCCCCTACTGCAACCTCTGATGTGTTGAAGGCCATTGTGGAAGGGTCTAAAGTTGCTTTCTTTTCTGTAAGTTGTCATTCCTGATGCAGGAGCAGTTCCCTAGGTTTGCCATACTCAAGGCTCATATCACAACATCTTTTTATTGAGATTTGACAATTTTAAGTCTGCAACAACTTTGCCAAATCTCAAATATCTATGACCCAATTTTTCCATACTACTCATATTGCAAATGAAACCATTCTAAAAAGAATGTCTTCTCAGCATTTTGGAGAATCTGGCCCTGTGTCTGTAGTGTCCAGTTGTAGCAGTTAGGGAATACCTGTAAGAAGTGTCTTCTCAGCATCACACACAAAATTGGTGGCAGGGGCACAGGGTTATGTGCTGCTTCCCACAGTAGCAGTTGATCACCTGTGTGGCTGATCAAACACATGCACTGTTTTACCATACAATCACTTCCCTTGATTTCTTTTCTGTTTATGATTGCCCACCCATACCTGTTTTCCTCCTTTCTTAGCAGCAATTAATCTTGTTTGGAGTGCTTGCCTGCTTAGCACTGGAATCAAAACTGGAATTAAAAAAACACCTTTAAATTTCAGCAGTGTGAACTCTCAGCAGGAACTTTGGTGATGCAGAGGAAGCTCAGTGTGTATTAAATGTCAGTGTTTTCTCTCCAAATCAATTCACCTCTTCTTTTATCAGATGCTATGCACAGCTTTTCTCTGTTTCTTCACTTTTCTGAAACTTCTTTTGCTTGCTTACAAGTACCATATTTACAGGTGCTGAATTTGCAAGTAAAATTGGTTTGCTAGATGACAAGGAATTGTCAAGTCATCTTTGTATTGCGTCCGAATTCCCCAATTTCTATAAAATGTTGCTAGTAAAATTGTTAGCAAGTGGATGGAGTAATTTGTTCAGGGAGTTGAGTAATTTTCCACTTCCAGCTTTCTAATACGGGAAGTAGTAGTATCAGTTCATACCCTGCTTTCCGGGGTTTGGAAAGGTTTCAAAATCAGTGTGGAAATATTGGATTTGAAACAGTTCCCCGGTTTTGTATGGCTTTCTGATATACTGAAAGATGCAAAGTATGTAGCTGAACATCATCTTGTCTCCTTAAACTTGTTTTGAACTATAGTTGTGAAATATTTTTTTAAAAAAGGGAGAAAAGAAAAGGGGGGAAGACATTTTATGATTCTGTAATGGTTTTAGAGAAGTGCAAGCCATTAGTGCAGTTGAAAACAGTTCTTGTTGCATTTAAGTAGTGCAGTAGGGGGATGACACTTTGCATGCAAAGTTGATTAGTGAAAATGTTAAGTAAAGAGGAAATATTATGGTGCAACTTTTAAATGCATGCTGAAGATACATGTAATGTTACTTGAAGATTCATAGCTTTTTAATCCTAAGAATATTGGTATCAAATCACAAAGTGCATCATTAAATCTACATTTTGCTCATGAAATGTATCTGGTAATTACACAGCTGTTAGCAAGTCATGGGATTTATAGAAACAAGGATATCATCCAGGCTTTCTGTTTAGCTTTTTTTTTTTTCCTTCTAGTAACTTGTTTTGCAAAATGTTGAGTTGCAAGCTGTCGTTAATAGTGGATACTTTTTTAAGGGCGTACATAATTCACAGTATCAAAAGGTGTATAATTTTATATATAATTTTCTCCCTCAGCTATAGAGTTTCTATTTCACTGTGGACAGAGTGTAAACTGTTAGAAATTTGGAAGAGTCAACATAAAGATTCCCTTTTTTTTGTTTCATTCCTAATTTAAATCCTTTGAAAATCAAAGTAGCTACTTTTGCAAATTTCTCCTTTTCTACTCTGTTATAAGCAAGACATTGTTCTTGATCTTTGTTTTCTGCTCTGCTTTTTACTTTACTCTTCAAGCACAGCTTGATTTGCTGTCTTGGTGGCTGGTGCTGAGCAGTTGGAAGCAAAAGGAGAAAATGGGCAGTAGAATGATAGTTTTGAGGAAAAAGTGGGCTTAGAGTATTAAGATTGGAAGAGCGATTCTAATTTTAATTGTAACCACATTTATTGGCTGTCGTGCTTTAAACATCACAGTATCTGGGGATTTAAACTAAACCATGTAGAAATAAATGCATTTTAGCTTAGAGAAAGAAGACCTGGGGGGTTTTTTTGTGTATGTTGTAAGACATGAGCTGCTGACATTGCACTGGTAGCTGTGAATACACTATAGAATATACCACATTTTCAGTGCTGGAGTGTTTTGCTATGTTTTTACCACCAACAAAATTAAAGAATTAAGGAAAAGCCTTTAACAATGGAAATTAAAGATGTTAGTGAAGATCTGACTTATTTCACCCAAGAGTATTAAGCAAGTGTTCCTAAAAATATAAAAGCCTTAAAGCATTTAGCTGAGCACAAATGCACCTTACTGAATGCAGAGTCACCAGAGCAGTGGAAGAACGCCCGGATTGTTCGAATCCCGTCCTGTCATTCCAGAAGTTGTAATCACTGTTATTCCGGTTAGAGGGTGCGGTCAGCGCTTCAGGCACGAGGTCACGAGTCACACTTTGCTGTGCCAGTTTTATGGAGATGGGCTTGCAGATGTGTACAGCTTTAGGCAGTTTAAATTGCTCATAGTTTTGTTATTAATGTGTGTTGGAAGATCCGTGTCTTGTAATCTACAGCTAAAGAAGTACAAAATGTGATAGAGTTTGTTGCTTATTGTTACGATTTTGTGTTTAGGAGATTTTCTGATTTTCTTTCTGCAGCATACCAATTTCACTTTTACAAGATGAGAATTCTGTTAAGGAATTGCTCATCTCTGTGACTCTTTGGGGTAGGATACTCAATATATGCAAAGAAACATCAAATAAAATTTACAGTGGTAGAGGGGAAAAGATGACAATTTCCTCAGGACTGAGTTATGGCTACAGCATTGCTGTCACTTTGTGCTTTTGGGGGGATGTTTTTTGGAATGGCAGCTTTCAGTGAGACGAAAAAAAAAAAAAGAGATATGCCCATTTTAGGCACTCAAGACCTATCCATGCAAAAGTAGGAGTGTTATCCAATTTGTTTTCCTTAAATTTCTTTCTCTGGTAATGACATTCTGCCTACATTTTTCCAGTAGCTTTCCTGTGAAGTGTGTTGTGTCCAGCTTTAAAACAGTTTTGAAATTCCTGAATTGGGGAAAAGGTTTCAACAAGGACATACTAGTTGCTTTTCATTAATGGGGTGTTGCCAGCATCTCTGATCAAAGTGAGCACTGTTGAAACTCAAGCTGAATTGAATTGGAAAAGGCAGTGAAGAGAGTTCTTCATCTTTCAAACTGACTACAAAAGAAGAAAATGAAGACCTGCATCAAAAAATAGGTTATTCTTAAGTGTGAACAAGTGTAAGGATTTGTGAAAGGGATAAGTAAATTCTTGGTCTGGTTTTTAAAATCTTAGCATGACTGTCCAAGAGATAACACAAGAAAGTTCTGCAACGGAGCTGATGCAATTGAAGCAAAGCAAGTTGCTGAGCAGGACTTTTTAAGATATCTAGTTCACATTATAGTGCTTTAGTTCCTCAGTATAGTGAAGAACTGATGTAATTATAAATGTGGAAGAAAGATATTTATTGAAGGTTTTGAAGGAAATGGTACAAGATAAAGAAATTTTAGTGTCAAAGGTAAGTGAGGAATAGGTCAGAAAGATGTGAGTCACTGGTGACAGGAAGAGTAGGTGGTCAGCCATGGCAGAAAATTACATTTTCTTGGATGCGGGTGGGAGTACCAACTGAAAGACTGTGGATAATGACTCAAGTTTTGGTCTGCCACTCAGTCTGTAAACATGTTTATATATCCAGTTCTTACTCCAAAGTGGTGATAGATCTTTGTACATTGCTGATTTTTTTTGGATTAAAGGTAGTGAAATAGATTACATGTCTTTGACCTTTCCCTTTTTCCCTAGTGCTGCTTTTTGTCTCACTGGTTTTGAACTGTAAGATATATGAATCAGTTGGTGCATGGAGATCAAGGGGTGTCAGTTTTGTGCCTGGCAGTGTGGAGAGGGTTGTTTCACAGCCTTGCTATTCCATGTGACACCGGATGGCAACTTCTGTGACTGGGAGGTGCTGCTTAGCTGTGGTTTACAAATGAAAAACGCCGGTCTGTGAGCTCTCCCATAACCTGCAGTTCCAGAAAATGTTGTCTAGATCCTGGCAGAACTGTTCTCTCTGTTCCCTCTGCCTCATTTTGTTCTGGTATTGTGGTATGTTTTTCTTTCCTGTATCCGGTGTTCATCCGCTGAAGTCACTTTTCTTGTGCTTCACTGTTTAATTCAATTTTTTTTTATATAAAAACGGACATATGGAGGAATGTTTTTAAAATGCGTCAGTTGTTCCATGGTAATACCAAAGAAATATTTTCTGGTTTCATTATGAGAAGTGATGAGAAGAGAGTTCAGAATTTTGGTAATGTAGTAGATTGCTGTAGTTGCTTGGGGAAGGCTACAAACATTTTGAGTAGGCTCCTGTGTCAGCCAGTCTTTGTTTGCTGTAATGGATTCCTTTCCGTACCTGCAGGGAACAAAGTAAAACTAGGTCTTTAAAAACCACTGCACAGTAACAAGTAAGTCAATGTACTTGTGTGGTTTTCTTTTGAAAAGAAAAGTCACTTCCTCAGGTGAAGGACTTCGCATTTCCTTTGTTGAACTTGATGAGAACTTCTTTAAATGTGAATTGATTCTGGTCACTTTTTAAACATCACCTCCTAAAGGGCAATGGAGCTGCAAGTCCCAAATGTCACAAGTCAAGCAGATGAGGCAGAAAACTGGCTTGACTGAAGAGAGATCTTCTCTTGGAAATCAGGCAGAAGAAGGGAGGGGTGTGCTAAGTGGAAGCAAAGTCAGGTGACTTGGGAAGAATAACAGTGGTGCTGCTTGCCACTGTAGAGAGAAAATTCTTGTGGCCAAAGTTCAGCTGGATTTGAAGCTGGCCAGAACTGTGAGGGGCAATAGAAAGAGTTTTTTAAAATACATTACCAGCAATAGGCAGTGTGAAAATAACTGGCCCGTTACATGATGAGGATGATCCCTGCAAACAGGGCCATGGACAAGGCAGAAGTGTTTAATGCATTTTGCCTTTGTCTTCCACAAGGATGATGGACCAAGGGAGGATAGTGAGGTTCTGGAGGAGAAGCCATGTGAGTGGCTGAGGTCACTTGGTCTGTTCAGCCTGGAGAGGAGGAGACTGAGGGGAGACCTCACTGCAGTTACAAATTCCTCGTGTGGGGAAGAGGAGGGGCAGGCACTGATCTCTGCTCTGTGGTGACAGTGACAGGACCCATGGGAATGGCCTGAAGTTGATTCAGGGTGGGTTTAAGTTGGGTATCAGGAAAAGGTTCTTCCACCAGAGGGTGGTTGGGCACTGGAACAGCTCCCCAGGGCATTGGTCATAGCACCAGCCTGACAGAACTCAATAACTGTTTGGAGGGTGCACTCAGGCACATAGTGTGACTCTTGGGGGTGGTGCTGTGCAGGGCCAGGAGCTGGACTTGATGATCCTGTGGGTCCCTTCCAGATTAGCATATTCTATGATTCTATGACATATTCAAGAATTGAGCTCAATAAAAAAGAAATTAGCACATAGTTCTGGCTTTACATGGAGAATTCTTTTTGTTCTGAGTGAAATGTAGTTTGCAAAATGAAGTGCGGTGGCTTTCTGACCACTTGCAGAAATGTGTAGGCCTGTGTTTATGACTTGAGTTCTACACCAGTGTTTTCAAGTTGTAGCAGCTGAGATTTTTAAGGACATAGTTAGTATCCTAAAGACCTGGGGGGTAGAGGGTACTCATTCGTGAAGAACGGTCTGTTGGTTTCTATTTTGGTGCAAATCTGTGCCTAATCAAAAAATCATTCTTGCAATCTACTCTGAGTTTATCTGTGTGGGCCAAAACCATTAGATAAAGTATCCACTGCCTGCTATGCCTTCTTGTAAGAAAAAAAGGAGTTTCTTAAGTCGCATGGTGTTGACTAGGAAAAATGGAAATAGCAGGAAATTTTTGTAATGGTTTACAGGGTCCTTGAATCCCTAAATACTCTGAAAAATTGCTTTTCTTCTGTGCTGCTGGAGGTTGTGCGTAGGACACTGTTGTTTGCTGTTCAAGTGTCGTAGGTCAACACATGTTTCCTGGTATGCAACTGTTGAAAGGGGGGGAGTTTGCTTGTTTTTTGGTTCTTTTTTTTTTTTTAATGTAACCCATACACACAATGTCAAAGCTCATCTATTATTCTTTTAATGTTTGTCCAGTACTACATAGTTATTTTCAAATTTTCACTTAATTTGTTTGGAGTTTACAACGAATACTTTTCATATTATTTTTCTTTTGTATGATCTGTTTCATATTTGGGAGACTTAGGAATGTAGGAAACATTGATGCACCAGGAAATGCTGCCTGCAGTAGGGTATTTCTGCTCATCTTGGATCATTTCTCCTGAGACAAATGAATGACTCTGCTAATATTTGTAGGCAGCTTTGCAGTCCTTGCTGCTCAGACAAGACCATCATGTCTGATGTTGTCATCGTCGGCGCTTCCGCCGCGGTCGTCATCCTACCGACATCCGCTGTGTCTCGGAGTTTCAGCCTTCCTGATAGACCAAATTCTAGTTTTACTGTGGTCTGCTAACTTGAATTTTAGTGTTACTGTGAGTGTATTGCTAAGCTACATGTTATTATTTCTCTACTGAAACATTAGCGGGCATGTTTAAGGCAAAGGCTTCAAACTTTTTGTGGCATTGCAGGTGTCAGTGTTGAACTACTAATGCATTTTAGACCTTAGGTTTCAGTCTGCTTTCAAACTAGACCATAGCAGCAGTAGTTTGCTTGACTGTGGGTAACTTCAGACATTTTTCAGTCTTCTAGAGATGGCTTTTGCCAATATACTAGTATTTTATTTTAGATGAGGAGAAAAATAAAAGAGCCAAAAGTAGTTCAGTGTTTCATTGAACCAGTGTAGAATTTATTTTTAGTGTTTAAGAAAAATCCCAAACGTTTTCAGGTGATTTTTTATGTTGCCTGTATCATGAAAGAATAAGTAGTCATTCTTTTAAAAGAACATGCTGTCCTTTTGGATAGCTGTATTGCACAAGTAATGTCCAAGGCAAAAGAGTGGGGTTTTTTTTCTTGTTTTACTTTTTATTTTTCCTGCAGATGGCTTCCTCTTGGGTATAATTTGGAATAAAATTCAGTACTGTTAAGTGTTTTGGCTCCTTATTTTATTCAAAGTATGTAAGACATTACAGATGCCTTGAAATATTTCTATTTCCTCTGTATGCTTATGGGACAATAGAAGGGAACCCCCCATGGTTGACTAGTGTTTCTATTTTTATATAAAAGAGTACCACTAACATTTGATTAATTTGAGGAAGTTATTTAATTTTTTTTTCAATGAGATTGTGGTATTTACAATGTAATTTTCCATATATTAATTCCTACTATTCAGTAACCTCTTCTATTGTGTTGTAATTATTGGGTAATAATTTGACATGTATAATAATAACAGTAATGTATTTTCTCCATCTCTTGTGTAATTTAGATGATAAAGATGTGATTTCTATTTCTGGTCCCTGTATTTTATGAGATGATCTATAATTGTTGATGTTCAGTAATATTTAGTTTCAAAGAACAGTAAGGGCAGCCCAGGTCCCTTTGGATATAAGGGACTGGAATTATCCCACCAGTAAAGAAGTAAAGAGAAGGCCCTTTCTGGGCATTCTGTGTCCTGTCTCTGTCCCTGCAGAGGGCACTTTCATGCAGCTGAAGTGCAGTGGTTTTATTTTGTCTGCACTTGTTAACCCACTTGGGACAGAGGGGGAAATGCATGGTTTTTCTGAACAGTGAAGTTACCAGCTTACATTTATCAATTTTCTTAACATGGCACTGTTTTAATTAATTACCAATAAGTGGTGTTTATAAGCAGTAAATCCTTTTGCAAGTATAATTTGCAGGTGTAATTTGACCAATTATTTTGCACAAAATTATGAAGACAAGATAGAATTATGTAATCTCTGCCAATCCACTTGAAAAGTATTTATTCCTTCATATACAATCCTACTCAAAACTTTCCAAGAACTAAATTTTATGGTATGAAATGATATAATGTTTTGGATATGTTGCACTCAAGCAATGAAGTTGGCTTTCTTTTTAAAGCATTTCAGTTTATTTTTAAAAATTTTCCCCCCCTCTTTTTGGCTTCACAGAGGAGACCATATGTGATACATCAGCTTATTTAGTCTGACCAGAGTCTATTAATTAGCACCACTGATTTGTGATACAATGTCCAGCAATTCTAGTTATTCCAGCTAGTTTCAATCCTGTCCAATTTGATAGTGTTCTTGAGATTAGGATGAAACCAGAGCATCTCCTGAGCTTAAGGGAATTGATTACACTGATGATGCTAACATGCCATATGCTACAAAGGAAAACAAACAAGTGAAATAAATCCCTGAATCCTTCTCAGCTTGATTTGATAGAAAATTTCATCTCAGCCCTTGATTTGGCATGCAGTTTATAGTCACATAAGCAAGACAGGCTAGCCAGACTTGTCTGTAAGTACCTGCCAGCCCCATGAAGTGTTGGATGGCTGCTGCTGGCTCTCTTGCAAGAACTCGGATGTCCAATTAGGTATCCAGGTGGAAATGCTGTCTAAATCACTATGCCTGAATAGTTGAAGCTCTGAAGTATGAGATCTGATTATAGTTGTATAATAATGTGTTCTAAGAGTGTTAGGAGCACGTTCAGCCCCTGAAAGTTCAAGAACAAGAGGTTTCATGTACAGATTTCCAGGTCCCACGTTGGTCTGAACTGACTTGTGCTGACAAACATAGACCAAATAATTTCTTCCAAAAGCTGTTCAATTTTACTTGAAGGACTCCAGCTCCAGCTGAGGGGAGCATAATGCTTACCTTGATAACCTGACTCTGTTTTCCATCCCCTTCACTGACTAGAGTATGGGATCTTATTTTGAGATTTGAATTTTTATGAGAATGAATTCTGAACACTTATCTGAAATTGTCTTACTAGCAAACACCTTATCTACAAATAACAACTCTATAATGTGTTTCTCAACTCTCTGCAGAGAACTTCAAAAGCTGAGCTCTTTTAAACTCATGGTAAGACACTTGTTTTCCAGCCTGAGTGTTGGGACTTTTTTTGTCTTACTTGGAAAACTCTCTTTTGTATCCTCTACACCATGTTCCAAAGTGATTTTTTTTGACAGTTCTGTGTCTGCCCAGTTAAGACACATGGGACAGGATGAGTCTTTTTAGCTGGAAGCAGGGTTGGGTATTAGATAATGCTTCTTCAGCAGAGGTGACTTCACTGATGTGTGTCTCCAGTAACAAAGATGGGTTATCTTTTCTGGTCCCTCAGCAGGTTTGTCTTTAATCTGTGGCATGTGTTCTAAAAATATAATTGCCACAAAGCATCAAATCACTTTTAAGAAAGAAAAAAATACATCTAGGTATACTTATGTGGTTGTGATTGTATTTATTAGCTGCATTGTATTGCTGTTACCCTACCCGCAAAAAACCATTTTAATGGCTTGTTTTTTGGCAAATTCTGTTTGTATCTTGATTTTGGCTCTGATACAGCTTTAAATTACCTTTTGTTAATTTACCTGAGTTGACTATTGTGCTGAACTAGTCAGTAATTTCCTATGGACAATCTTTTTTACCCTCTTAAAGCATAAAAATTATGTCTTTGATGGCCTCTGGGAATTGCTCCTTTTGGAATACTGAGTTTAATGGTGAAGAACTCTTCAGTTCTTTTCTGCTGCATGCAAGTTCCTTGAGCCAGTTTGCTTGAAAATACTGACTTTTATCAGAGGTGCTCACATTCTCTCTTTGAATTTTTTGTTGTTGTTGTTCCAGTAACATCTTGCGACAGAGGTCTGGTCCCCCATAAAAGCTTGTGATGCTCTGTTTAATTGCATGTGGTGGAAAACAGAGAACATGCAAGCTGCAGTCCTGTGGTGATTGTGCAAAACTCCAGTTTAGGATGTCATCCAAACATGGAGTACTCTGGAGACCTGCCAGGAGGGAGGAAAAGTGGCTACCATGATTAGATAGGATCTTAAAAGCACAAACTTCCTCAGTGCTAAACCTCTCCCAAGCTTCATTCTGATGAGTTTTGGAATCTCATAGTCAGAAACTGCTAAATTCAGCAAGCCTACCTGGAGGAAATAGTCTCTTTCTCAAAGTAGCTGCTTCCTGGCATGCCAGCTGTGCACATGGAAGCATCTGCAGTGGCACAAAGCCTTTTTGTTTACAGTGGGGCTTTTGGCAGACACGCTCTCTTACCACAGCCGTGAGAGATATCCTGTAGTGCAGGCCAGCACTAATGCCCACCGGTTACATGACAATATCTAATACAGGCCCCAGTGCTGTGGGAAGAGAGGACAAGTATTCTCGTGTTGTTGATCCCAGTTTTCTGTACAGGAAACTGAAACTCAGTGGAAAGCACCAAACTTTTCAGCTGTCTTTTCATGCTACATATTTTACTCTGTTCCTGGTGAGAATGCTGACAGGAAATACATTCCATATTTTTCTTAATTAGCACTTTGGAAATGTAGAATTCAGTAGTAGCAGCCAGTGTACAGAACTTCATTGGTGGGATATATTCATATTGCAATCCAGTTGTTTGGTATTTTTTATTTTAGCTCCCAGCCTAGTCTTTCACTTATATAAGATGTTTCTCTGTGAGATTTTTTTAGTCACATTTAGTTTTTCTGTGTTTATGTACTTAGTCGTCTGTTTCCTTGTAGAAACTCACACCTGCAAAAGGGGAAATCAATTGTGACCTTAAGTGGGAAACAATAATATGACTCATATAAGAAGTATTGTTAAATTCCCAAAATTAACAGGCCAGCAATGTACTGCCCTTTCTATAGTTTCCTGTGTTTATTTTTAATTTAACTTCTCCTGGCTGAGTCAAGCTTTTGGTGCAGGGAGCTGCTGTAGTTCTCTCTGTCCTTGGCATCTCTGTGGATCTGAGCTTGATGGTGAGCAGACAGTGTCAGGTGTGGTGCTGCTGGGAATGGCTGCATGGGACAAGGTGGAGATTTTAGGATGCTCTCCCTTCAGACCTTCCACCTCTGACATGGCTACAGGGCTTCTGCTGGGCTAGGCGAGTGCCAAACCATTTGAACTTCCCCAGTTGCATATATCATGAGGGGATATATTTCAAAAATAAATTGGTTATCACTTTGCACTGAGCATTTTTTTTTTTTTCAGTTTTAGGTATGTATTACCCTTTTTGTGGTTTGCTCTACAAGTGCATGTTCCAGTTGAATTTCTGCTATTTTAAGGGCAAATTCTGACATCTGATTAATTTGTCTGTTTCAAGACTTCCTGTTCTGTATTCTGTCATCTTGAGGCTGTTGGCATCTCTCTTGAATCTCTTATGTCTATTTTGCTGCAGCAGTCCCGGCCTTTCAGTCCTTGATCCTCTGTCAGGTCACATCAATGTTCTTTCCCGTGTACACTGCATTGCCACGTGCTTACACACACTGCCCCCAACACCCACCTCACTTTTTTTGAGTGTTGAGACTTGAACTCATCTCTGGCATAGATATTCCAAGGAGTTGTAAGATGATGGATGCAAAAATCCTAACATATACTAGCACAAGGCTACTTGTGCCTTTTTTACAATTGCTAGAGAGCAACAGCCTGTCTCCAAACTGTAACGTGATATTAACAGTGTGGTTTAATATCTGATTGTGCAGGTGTGAACAATAAAAATGAGATAATGAGGACTTTGTGTATTATGGTAGTATTTAACAGAACGTTGACCTGAGTTGTCTGGAATAGTATTAATCATTAACATAAATCAAAATTTGTTTGTGTAAATAGCTTACTGTGTGCCAGTTGTAATTGTTGAATGATGTATGTTAATTACCCTGCTGTATTTTTTTTTGGACATTCAACCAGTGCAATAATTGCACATACTGTGTGTATTTTAAAGCTAGTTTATACTTCATCTAGTAAATGAGTTGGGAAGTCACTGAAGGCTGGGAAACGTTTATGGCTGCTGTTGTAACACCGTGCTACTACTGCCAAAAGAGAAAAAGAGGAAAGGAGAGAGAGGAGAGGAGGAAAAAAAAATGCATTAGGCAAGGTTAATATTTCATGCTTCACTGATAATTGTGCATAAAATGCTCAATTTTGTTTCTAAATGGAAACTGTATTTCTAGGCTCGTCTACCTCCGATGACTATCAGTCTTTTAAAAGGTCAGGGATCATTAAAAATAGGAATAAAACCAAGCCCCAAAACAAAACAGCAAGGGAAAAAGCCCTTCCCAAACTAATTAACTATTATAATAATGTCACAATGCATTTTCAAAACCGCTCCTGAAAAATGGTTGTTGGAAAGATTAAGAGGGACACAAATGCTTCTTTATCTGCTTTGTGATGAAAAACAAACATTTAATAGACGGGATCAGTTTCTCTGATGGTGTTATCCTTCTATAGTCCTTCTTTAAGTATTCTAAATATGAGAAATTCTCCTTCCATACTGTCTTTTTTGTCTGTAACAAAAGAGAGTGCATCACTAGAACTGTATTCTTCTGTATTCACTAACCTGTGACTGAAATATAAATTGCTAAAGTCATGTCTTACTTGGATTTATTGCTGCATTGTAATTGTCTTTTCTACTTTCATATTGAACAATAATTTTCCGACTTCTCTTATTCCTTTGACCAGTGGTACCATTGACAGCAATTACTGCTGACCAGCAAGGATTGCCTTGTAACAGAAATTCTGAAGGCAGGCCCTGTGTTCCTGAATTTCAGTTGCAAGGCCCGAGTTTAAATTTATGACTTCTTAACTCTTCGATGAAGTTTAAAATGTATGTTTAAAAGAAAATGTACCTAAAATTCCCTGGTGTAAAGTATGTGCTTCAGACACCAAATGTATGGATATTTGGGTTGCCATACTGATGTACATCTGAGAATTCCTGGTTGTTGTCCACAGCTGTCTTGTTCACTTCACCTGAGGTTGCCCAGGGCACAGTGTTGGGTTTTACTGTGGGTGGATGTGATAAGAAACAATTCTGGGTCCAAGGGTCTCAAAATTTTTAAATTTCCATAAGATTATCTTGGTAACACTTGGCTAAAAACAGTAGGATGGACCACTGTTTAAATAGATTTTAAAAATTTAACAGTTATTTGCACAAGCCCACCAATTCCACATTCTTACTAAACTTCGGTAGAATAGAGATGTTGGAAGTTCGTTTTGTGAAGAAAACCCCATTCAATGCCATTATTAATCCTGTAGTATTTCTGAAATAAAGGCATTAGCTTGTAGTACTTACTCATAAATCACCATTTCTGTAGTCTAGCCTGGTTTTGTTCAGAAATGGTCAGAGGAGTATTTGACAGATTGTTGTTGTTGTTGCTGTTTTAAATAAACCATTGGAATGGCGATACTAAGTGTTCTGAAAACACAAGAAGAAACTGTTTTCCCAGTGGGTATACTTTTCTTTCTAAAAGCCAGTTGAGGGTTTTTTTTCAGAAGATAAACTAAGAGTACAGTTGCTGCACAAATGCTTTTTACAAATTTGAGTTGTCATTATAGCAGCTCATTGAGGAAAGGTGTTTAAAATTACACAGTGTTAGGAGGTTTTAAAAAGACACAGCAATGAACTTGAAACTGATTTTCTTTCTCAAGTGCATGTGTGGATGAGCACCCAGGATTATATATTTACTGGTGTGTGGGAGAGGTTAAGCTTGGTGAGTTTCAGAAAAAGACTTCTCTGACTTTGGAGGATGAATTTACTGGTTTTAACTGAGATGTTCCCACATATTGTAAGTTTTCTCATTTTGTGGAACTTTGCTGCAGCGTCTCTGTGACAAGCTTGAGCATCTGGTTGTTGAGGATGACTTTAATCTGCTGCTCCAATTAGAGAATACCTCGTCTGTCACTTGTGCAGGTTTAGTGCCATTGAGAGATCTTTCAGCAACTTTCAGCCTTAGAAAGCTCAAGAATGTGGTTGTGGGTCTTTCCTCTGAGGGGAAGTGTATCTTAGTGTCTGTTTTTACATGACTTTAAGTGTTTGAGTGAGGAGCTGAGGTGAAAATGTCCTCAGTACCTGGGCAAAGCCTGTCCCAGGCAAAGAGGGAAGGATTATTCACCTATAATATATATAATTCACAGGCAGCACAGTTCACAGGTGCCACAAGGGGATTATGTAAAGTTTCCTCTTGGAGAGCACTGCATTTCAGTTCATTCCAAGGTAGAAATTTTAAAAAAGGCCTTTATTTTTCTATTTCTTTAGGGCTTTAGGATTAAAAGCTGTTGTTTTCTGAGTGAGTTTAATTGTTTGCAGTTGATCACCAGAATATTCTCCAACACTGGAAATGGGCTTTTACCTGAAAATAATTTGAAGTGTACTTTAAGTGCCCTGGTTTTATTTTAGACCAGGATAAGGATAAATACATGGTTTCTTAGATACAAGATATTGAAAGGCAGAAGGCTGTTACAAAATTCAGTCTATATTTTGTGTTCTGTTTACATCCAGAGATATCCAAAAAGCTTGGAGTGTTTCTTCATATTTACAGCTTCATAACATTGCTTTTTTTTATCATGCCAGTGAGCATTGTAATTGTTTTGTTTTGAGTAGAGGTATGCATCTGAAAAAGAAAATTCCCTTTGCCAAAATTCCATACATAAGTGAATGGAGAAATGGTGAAATACTCAGCAGCTGGTGCTAGGTCATGCAAGTCCAGATGGAACAAACTTCCTTCACATAATGTCCAGAACATGGTTCTTTATTTTTAGGGAGGTTTGCCGGAAAAATGATGATGACATATGTTAAAAACAAAGCACGGTTACTTGAATAGTAGGAGCCTGCAGAAGCAGGCTTAATAAAAGGAGTCTTTGTGCCCAGAGTGATTCAAAGGAGAATTCAATGTTTGGTGAAAGAGTTGAATTAGAAGGGAAAGTGGATATCTCTGTCAGATGTTTCAAATTTTAAAATCATTTTGGGATATTTTAACTCAAGTCTTGTCAATGGAGTTCAAATGTTTTCTATTTTATCTGCATCCTAGATAGCTTTGGATTTTATTTGGCAAGGAACAAGTGTGCAAATGTATTTTGAAGAAAAAAAAACCAGTGTGAGAATATATCTTAAATATAATGATTGAAGTGCAGGATTCTGTAATGGTATGTCACAGACCTTGTCTACTATTCTGTGTAAACCCTTCACAAAATGCTTTCAAAGGATGACTTGCAAAGAAATGTTTCTGATTGTAAACTTTCTGAACAAGCTTTTTCCCCTTTCTACCTCGGTGGTGCCATCAGAGGTGGTGGATTTCTGATGGAAAGCTGACCAGATCATTGATACAGAAAACAATGTAAAGTGCAGAGAGAGCAGTCTGTGGCTACACAGACCCAGCTAGAATATTGGTTTGAGTTTTTGTTGTGGACTTGGTTGTGCTTGGGCTGCAAGCCCAGAAGAAAATAATCAATTCCTAATGTGCAGTTCAGCAGCTGAGTAATTTCTGATTGAATTTCTGAGATATGGATATTATAGTTTTGCTGTGGTAAGGATATAAAGGACTAAAATTTTTCTAATTACTGTTCATTATCATTATTTTATATCTCTCTCTATATATAATATAATGATATTATGATATAATGTTATCATATTAATAATATGGTATTAATAATGTTCATATTCACAGTAACCAACAAGCGTTCTTCCTAGGAATTCTAAATCCTCCAGTGGTTTAATAGAAATCATGACAATTTCTAAATTTTCTTCAATTTTTCAACAGACTTTAAAGTGCTCCTTGGGGAGGTTGTCATGGCCTCAAACCACTGGATGTTCAAGCCTGCCTTTGGATACACTCCAGTATCTCAATGTCATTTTTCAAGCGAGGGCACTCAGTAGGATCTACTCCATGACCTGTGCCTTCCCATTCAGGATGTCCTAGGATTCTGGACACCAAAGCAGTATACAGTATATCCAGAGGATATGCTGATTCATGTAAATGATGTATTTTAATGGAGAGGGACAAGGCAGGCAGTAGCAGTACAGCTGTGGCTCTAGGTTAGAGAGAAGGAGCAAATCTATGAATCAAAGAAAGATGATGTGTTTAGCTTATAAAAATCAGAAGAAAGAAATGTCACTTTTAAACATCAATTAATCATGTCTAGACTTTACACGAAGGCTTGTGGTGATGACATACAATTTTTTTGAAGGTACCAAACCCAGTTACAGTGGTTTGAAAGGCCATGCGTCACTTTTAAATCTGTCTGGTTTCTTGTTTAGTCTGAAAGCATTTGTGGGAATAATTAAGAGAAAGTTCTTTGCTTCAGTGGGCAACTGTAGTTTCAAACAGTGTGTACAGTGTAATTTCAGCACCTGCAATATAAGATGTGTTGCTTATTCTTCAGTGCAATTTCTGCATATCTTCAGCAAATTAAAAGGCAATCATTTGTAACATGGAGTCTGTTTGAAGCACTCGCCCAGCATTAGGGGCTTATTCTTATAAATTTTAAGTTGGACAATCTGCTTCGTTCTTATTTTCACTGTCTTTGACAGAAGTTGTAGTCTGCTTCCAAGAATTCTGGCAAGTAAGTGAAACAATATGGAAGCATGTTGGTTCTTAAACTTCTGGGTTTTTTCTTGTTTACTGGAGGAGCCACATGACCTTTGGATTATATTCACAGTGGTGCTTTTGTCTGTTTTGGTAAAGCATCTGGTTTGGTAAGGAAACATTTTCCTGTTCTTAGTAGCCAGAGCGTGCTGGTAATCATGCTGGAGGGTAACTTGTATTTATACTAATTTGGAAAGTTCTTCTCAATGTTGCTTGCAGTTCAAATATTGCGCTAATATTTATTACCTTATTTTAAGGAAACTGAGAATCAGTCATTGTTTAATCTCTTGGAGGAGCCTGTTGTCTTTATCCTCAATCTCTTTATTTATAAATTCCTTCTAGTTTATTTGAAAACACAGACTCTTTGTGTAGCCAGTGGATGTACTCTACTTCAGCTGTTTTCCTCAGTGATCACTAATTGTTGTTTTCTAGTAAAATAGTTACATCTAGAAAGCATGTTTTATTCACAAGATCACTGAAACTGGGGAGAATTCTCACCTATGACATAAGTAGGTTTTAGATATGCATAGATTGAGAGATTGCTGTTGCCAGCAGCCTGCCCAGATGGAAAGTCTCCTCTGATGGTTAAAAGTGGAGCTGTTGGGTTTCCCTTTGTGTTTCCCAGTTTACAGGGCAGATGTTGGTATAAATTTTATGCAGACCTTAAGAAGCCTGAGCTGCATGAACAGCCTTAATTTAACCTTCCTTTTATGAATAATTTGGTTTTAATGACATATGGAAAGGTTTTGTTTATTATTAGGCTCTTGCTGCATTCTTTGCATTTTGGCTCATATTTGTTGAGCAAAGAGCAATTCACATTTTTGGGAGTTATCTTGTTCAACTGTGGATTCCAGGCTTCATTTATTACATAGACATCCCTTAAATTCTGCATTTCAATGAGAACTCTTAATGATTTTTTTATTGTCAAACTTCTTAATGATGTTTTTGTTATAATGTCTGTATATATTGACCATATTACATTATCTTTATAGCAGTCCTGCAAGACTAATAGCAGTATCTTCTTATTTTTAAGTGACATGGGATGAAAAACAAAAGGAGATTAGGCCAGTATTATCACAATCATGGAATAATACTGGATGCTTAACTGGGAACGACTAGGATGTCTTTTCACAAAGTACTTTTTGATGTTCAGAGCAGTTATTCTCAGATGTAGAAGGGAGTGCTTAGCACTTCTAAGGATACAGATGCACAAGTGTTAAGCTGACTATCTAGAATTTGAAGAATGTAACATCAGAAAACTTTGGTTTTGAAGATTTTCCCAGGATCATAAAAGAAGCTGTGTATCAGAGGCAGAGTTTTAACTCCTGTTCACCTAAGACTACCCAGGGGTTTTTTTAGGATTTTTAGGTTTTATTGTAGAAGTTCTGAAGATGACTCTGTAGAAAATGTTTGTTTACAACTTACTCTTTGTGCTCTTTCAGTCTTTAACATCTGTCTAGAGGAATGAAGCAATTCTGGAAACTTGAGATTTTGACCTATCTGTTTAGTTCCTTTGGTATTTGCATTGTTTAACAATTCTAGGAATTTATTGTGGATTTTCATTATTGTTATTACTCTTAATTCATACAGGGGTTATTACGTTTTTTGTCTAAATTCTAGGTCGATAATTTTACTATTAAAAATGTTTTGTGATTTTTTTCCTGGGTGTCACTTTAGCCTTCAGTAAAAGAAAGGAGGGGTACAATATTTCATAAAGGCTCTCTCAGGTATCCTCAGCAAACTGATCCCTGAATTTCAGCACACTCTTGCATTAGAGAGTATTATTTTAAAAAGGAAAAAAAAAGCCTCACAATTTCCACTTTGCTGTTGACCTGTAGTTCTGTTTGTTCATGCTGCTTGTGTATGTAACGTTTCAAATGTTTACAGAAGTAATCAATAAATAGGTGAAAAATATTGTTCTAAAATATTCTTTTTAGGAGTGAGTTTTGAACAATTTTGCAAGTAGGTGCAAGTGGTATGTATCTGTGTTTGATTAGATAAATGATAGGTGAAATGAGTGAAGAAATTAAAAATGTAGAGATGTTTTAAGACACAAGAAGTTTAGCTTCATATTCTCAACTTTTATCCAAATGAAATCTGTTTCATGTGTCAATTTATTCCTGTTATTACCTGTTCAACACTGCAAAGAAGCTCTTGAATATTGACTGTATTTAAAGGAATATATTTTCTTTTCACAGTGTTTCTTCTCTCCCTTAATGGTTATAGAGCTCAATTAATCTCAGTCTTGCCAAGTTCAAGACATATTGGGTTTTCCCCATTTTCTTCAGATTTTGCAACCCTGCATATGTTCACCTTAAACAAAATGATCCTTGATAATGTTGAAATATTTTCTCATATTTCTAAAAGCAATTGGTGTCACTGCTAACCTGTGTCTGTCTGTTTGCTCCCTTAGTTTTGCCAGCCTGGAGGATGGCAGCTTTCGAAGGAGAGGAAGCAGCCAACATTCTTCGTGGTGGTTTTGACTGACATAGACTCAGAGAGGCACTACTGCTCCTGCCTGACTTTCTATGAAGCAGAGATTAACCTGCAGGTGAGAGATTGACAGTAAGAAACAAAAATGCAGGAAGAAGTGCCTACAAACGATGCATCAGTGTCAGAGAGGGCAGCTTGAGAAAATGTTTTGCTGTTCCTGTTCAGGGTGCATTTTTCTGTCCTACAGAAATCCATGTATTTTTGCAAAAGGTGAGCTTGATGCGTTTTTTTGTGTATTTGGAGTTTTCATCTGCTTTCAAGCAAACAAACAAACAAAAAAACCAAAACCCCAAAAACACGTCATAGAATTTTTTTTTTCTCCACCACATTTTTCTTTTCAAATGGGATAAGCAATATGGTGTTCCTTTCATTTCCTTTAATGTTAGACATAGCATGGATGAGTCTCAGCCTTGTTCTAGGAAAAGGTTTATTAACTTCTGCTCCCTCTGCTGGTCTGCTCTGTTAGGACAAATGTGCACAAGGATGCTGTAGTGTATATCCATAATTCTGTAAGTGCGTTTATTGGCAAGATTTTAAAAACTGATGGAATAATTATTTAGTTTTTAGTTGGGTCAGATTTGAGGTGTCAGCTACTTGGCACTGTTTGTTTTTAAACATGTATTTAATTATTTTTTGGCAACCTTACTCTTTCAAAAATAGACATTTTGTTTCCCATTTGATGTAAAGTGCTTCACAGAATATCTGCTGTGACTTAATGCGTGAAATCTTTAGAATCTAGAACCTAGGGAAAACCTAATCCAGTCTGTAATTGCAGACCGCTATTGTTATGTTTTGAAATATCTTCTTTCCTACATGAAAATTAAAAAAATAAGTAAAACCTTGACAGTAAGTATAATGGAATTAGTTAAGATTAAATAAATAGCTGAGTAAAGTAATTTCTTGTTCTTTTAGTGAAGAACTGTACCATTATTGATTATTTTAAGAAAATGTTTTTAATAATCCAAGAGTACTCTGTTCATTTAGTACTGGAGTTGAAAGGTTACCCTGTTTGTAGAATAATTGAAAGATGTGTTGTAGTAGTAATAATAATAATGGTGTGGTTTTTTGTAGGCACAGTTGGAAGCCAGAGAATAATAGTTATTCTCATTTCATTAGTTTAGTTGGTTGTTTTTGTAGGCTTCTAGAAGGATTTGAAAGCAGAAATGTACCCCAATATTAGACATATTTTAGTCTTAAAGTTTCGTGTAGATCAACTGACGCATTCCTATTAAAAATTTAATGTCTGTCATATTTCCTTTATTTTATAAGTAGAGAGTGAAATATTCTGTAGTAATTCTTTCCCAGCTGATAAAAATTTACAATGGCTGACTCTTCCTCCACTCTATGTATTTCATAACATAAACTAAATTTAGCAAACTTGTTATTTATCCTGTGGTTTCTAGCAGCTGCTTTTGATTCCCTATCCACATCTTTGAAGTAATGCTCATCACAAAACATCCAGTATTAACTAAAAGGGTTTTTTTCTTATGTTGCCTAAGTATTAATACAAAATAACCCAAAATAAAAAACAATAAAAAACTGAGTGCAGCAGGAGGTTGGGTCTCATAATGCCATTCCTGGCTGTGTTGTAAAAAATGCATATTTTTCAGATGAACTTGCTGTGGTGAAATTTATTCTATGACTGCATTGTTTATAGCAAAACTTCCTGTTTCTTTCTGAAACCCAAAGAGAATAATTGAACGTGCCCTGTTACATGGTCATTAGACAAGAATTCAGCACGTGTACAATCTGTAATGAAACCTAAGCTCATGGAGCATTGGGCTATGACAGTAATATTGATTTAACCATTCAGATACATGCTTAATTAAACAGTCTATGAAACACAATGCCCAGGACTTGAAATGAAATCTAGACAGTACTTTGCACAGATAACTACAGTTCAGTTTTTCCTTAACTGAATGATATAACTTGCTGAGGCAAAAGGAAGATTAAATTTCAAAAAAAACCCACAAAACCACTTTTTTCCAGTAGCCTTCACCAGGTAAACTTTGCTGATACATGAGACTGGTCAGAATTAAGCCAGAGCACCAGATGAGATGTTTGGCTTGGCAAAATCATCTTCACAAAAAAAAAAAAAAGGAAAAAAAAAAAAAAAAAAAAAAAAAAGAAAAAAATAAACCACTTGGAAGTTTTT
>VXBB01001981.1:400617-536515 GCA_013399915.1 Illadopsis cleaveri | reverse complement strand
AAGAAAAAAAAAGAAATGCATCAACCACTTGGAAGTTTCTGTGGTTAATTAAACTGGGAATTGAAAGCAAACTCATTTCTAAGCCTGTGAATGCTACAAGAGAACTATCAAACCTTTTTGGAGCCTTCTGCATAATAATACAAACCCTTTAGACAGTTGAGTCTGAGAAGACTCAAGGGAAGACTCAAGTCAAGAAGATTTCTGTTGTTTTGGTTCCTTTCATCCTTGCTGCCGTTGTTTGTTACGGGATAATTTGTAAAAACATGCTACCAGAAGTGTAAAGAGTTTGTACTTACAAGGAATACCTAAGTGGTACTGTGGTAACCTATGGTACAAGATTAATATAGCAGCTGTAACAACTACACAGTCTGCAGGAAAAAAGTATCCTCCCTGCTATCTCTGAAAGTCCTGGATTCAGTTTAGTCTTTTGGCAGTTGCATGTCGTAACAAGTTTTCCAGAGGAAAGCACAGGCTCTGATAATCAATCAGCCGATGGCCTATTGTTAACTTCTTGCCCCTCGACAGGAAATAGAATGCTATTGTCTTTGGTGGCATCTAGGAATCATCCTTTGCATTGTTGCAGTTCTGACTGACCCAGAATTTATTACCTGAATGGGTGCTCATCAGTTTGATTAGCAATCAGCTCTCAAAAAGGTGTGATAATATAAAAAAAGATTGTTTTTAACTTTAGTCTGATTAATACTCCATATCTGTAGGCAAAACTAAGATGAACACACTCCATTAAATAGGGGAATGGAACTCACTAGGTGCTATGTGATTTCAGGTGATACAGCTTTGCCATGGAGTCCTTCATTAATTGTTTTGGTTTAGGATGCTGGTCTCACTTATTTGTTCCAGCAATGTTTGCTAAAGCCAAATAAGGATATGTTCCTCATCTCGGTTTAAAATGAGGCTTTAGACTGTTTGACCTTAACAGCAAAATGAATTGCATTGTGGGTACATACTACTAGAGGCAGTTCAATTAACAGTGATTAAGCTGCTGTCATTTAGAGGCATCCTGAGTATGTTGCAGAGCAGTTCTATGTGCAAGGTTTCTCTCCCACCTCAAGTTCCTACATGAGTGTCAACAAATCTGAGGTGCTGTGCTGGTTTCTCCTTCTAGCTTCTTGTGTCTCCAGCACATACTTGGCTTTAGCCACGTTTCTGTCTGGCTTAAGGTGCTGTTTAGATAATCTAGCAAACAGAGCTGGGTGCCTCGTTCACTTCCATGTATCTGCTGGAATAAGGAGGAGGAGAGTAAGTCAAAACATCCCTATTTCCCTTCCTCTCACAGTGCCTTGAAAGTTGGTTGGTTTTTTGGGGGGCACTGGGAGGATGTGGAGGTGTGTGATGTCCTATTGCAGTATTTTGATTGCTTCTGTGGACTTCAAACCTCATAGGTTTGAAATCCACTTGAAATGTCATTGATTTGGAAAAACCTTGTCCCATCAACCAAAAAAGAAAGTCTACTTAGGTTTTTTTTCTGGCAGCTGAAGGCAGAAGTTGTTGAGCAGCCAAAAGGTGTTTGGAAGAATCATAACTTAGATCTACAGAACGCACCCATAAAACTCAGTTTCTCTGTGTTTGTAGCTTTATTAGTCACCAAAAAGAGTATACATTTGTATACATATACATGCATACATTAGTATGTTTAGTTCTGTGTGGTGTACACAGTTTGCTAGAATGAGGTTTTTATTTCTAGCAGCAAATTCTGCATGTTACCACTTAGCAGACGAGGACTTGATTTAATACTTTTGACTCAGCAGATACTTCTAGTGACCTCAGTTGTGCTTCTTACCAGTTATGCAGTTAGAATTTATATTAAAAATGTTTGGAAGAGCCCCACAGATAGAATCTTTTTTAAAAAATGTTGACTCAGATAATTTAGGAACATAGTGGTCAATTTGTACATTGCTTTGCACTTGGAAAGAAATTTGCCCTCTCTTCCCAACCCCACCATCAACAAATTAGAGGATGATTTATGCCAGCAATTGAGCCTGTGCAACTGCATTTCTTGCATTACAGAAAATCTGCTCAGTGAGATCAGCACATCACCACAAACATTTGTTTATAACAATCTTATTACAAGATTCTCTCATTCTTCTCTGTTGTCTCAAGCGTATGTGTGTTAAAACATTGCGATCACAAATATAGGATTAAATATATCACTCTGGAAAATGGACATAAGTAATAATTCACAGCTCTCCTCTTTCCTGCCATTCACATTCTCTTCCTCTCTCTGCCCTCCCCTGCAAAAAGAGGAAAAAGAACTTGTAAAAATCCCAAACCATAAAATGGCAGATTCACAACATTCTCAGATATTTCCTGAGTCAAGGGAAAAACTGCCAACAAAATGATTGTGCTTCATAACGTTATAATTTTTCAGCTTGGACTGGAGAGTTGGTGATCCTGCTGTGCTAAAGTATATGCTGCTCAATGAGTCACTGATGTTTGGGTTTTATCAGAGGGTGAGAACGCTCGGTTCAGTTGTACCTGTTTTGTATGGGAAATCTGAGCCCCCTTTGGATATTAGATGAGCATGTTCTTCCTAAAATGAAGTTTAATATTTTTTTGTTAGTATCCCAAATGCTAAATGTATTCTGAAAGTTTCTTCATGTAGTCAATGCCCCAAAGCACATTTTGTGTAAAAAAACCCCCAATTTTAAAAGCAATGTTACGTATGTTGCATCATCATATTTCTGAATCTACTGAAAAATGGCTGTTGACGTCGTATAGAGATTTAAGTAATGCCTTATTTCCTTTCTATTCTGATGCAAAGGCCAGGTTGCAGATAATTTTCTATATAAGAAACAGACTTGTATTTTAATGTCCTTTGATACATTTAAGGCTCTCTTTAGACCAGAATTCAAAGTTAAGAACAGTTGTACTGAGGAAATCATATTTCCATCTTAATAACTCTGGCAATAATTTCTCCTGCCCTGTTCATCCCCTGGCTCTTGCAGTTGCACACACATCCCCAAGCTGAACTCATGCTTTTGCAGGGTACAAAAACTTGTGTTGGGTAAAGGTCACCTTGTCCTCTTAACTCCTGTGTTGTTGAACAGAGGCCCCAAGTTCAGCTCACAGGACAAGGAGATGCTATCTTTTAAGCAGAGGCATTTCTTTGTCAGTGGAGATCAGATTCAGCTGACTTTCAAACAGTAGTGTAATACTAATTCAGCAATTCACTGGAAGTCTTTTCAGTGCATTTCTCCATATGCGATTCAAAGGGATTAACTGTGTTTTAATTAACCAAAACAATCTGTCTGTGTAGAATTTTGCCTTGGTGTGCCTACATATGCTGTTCTATATTATTTTGGAAAACATTATAGTGAGTTTAAATAGGGTATGAATTACAGCATTCTTAGATTTAAATTTTGCCATTTGTTCTGCACGTGTTTCATAGGTGTCTGCAGTTTTCTCACCTTACTTTAGGTGTGTAAAGTTAGAAAGGGTGGAATTCATGGAGCAAGTTTGCTGCCTTTGGGAAAATTCAGAAAGGTTTAGTAAACTGGAAGCTCTGAAATGATGTTTGCTTATGCACAGTTCTTGCTAAGGACCTGGTACTGCAGCTCTTTCCCATTACTCAGTGGTAAGGTTAACACAATTAAAAGCAATTACTTAATGCTATTAATTATTGCCCCGTGGGATTTCAGCTTTTGCAGGGCAGTTCAGTGGCATCACCTTGGACTTCCCCTGGGGCTTGCACATCCCAATGTGGCCTGTTCCAGAGAGACACTTTGGCTGGAAAGCTGCAATGAGATGTGCAAAGTGTGGATGTGAGGTTACTTAGGTTCCAAAGTGCTTTCAGTGTTTTTATATGATAATCCATATCAACACCTTTGGGAGGTTTTCCAAGTGAGATGTATTAAATGGTAAACATCTAATATATTGTGGTGGTGTAAATTTTGTGTAATGCTGGAAGGTGCATTGCAAACTCTTTCCTATCACATTTGTACTCTGAAGTGTCAGTAGTACATAGGAGTGAACAAGCTGACCTGTCATAAAAACTTGAGATTACTCTATTTGATGAGTTTATGATCTTCATGTAATTTTCTGTCTTTGATCCTTATCTGTTCTGGTTGATAGACTCCTTATACACTGTGCATTACTACAGTGTATGATCCCCAATTTGAAATAATTAAATCAAGATAATGGCTTTTATACTGGTTTAAGTTTTTCCAGTATAAGTTTAGCTGCAGTGGTATGGTTCTGTGCACGTAGGCAAACCACAAAGCAGATCTATTCACCTGTGGTTTTAGCTCAGTACAGCAGATTGCAGGCAGGCTGCAGATTTGACTTCTGGCAGCAGTCAGCTTAGTTTATTTTAACTTTCATACATGTGTTAGAATTTATTGGATACATGCATTTATATACTTTGACAAGTAAATAAAATTAATTGATGCTGAATGTTTTTTGGCCTTTGATTGTTAATAAAGCAGCTAAGCATGTATTTGGCTGCAAATAAGACAAGCAGAGACCAAGTTACATGAGGAGAAAGGGATCTGTCCCAAATGAGTAATTGGCATAAGATTACTAAAGTAAACTTCAAATAATTTTTCTTAAAATAAGAAATTGAGCATGGTCTCTAAATCTTCGCCGGGCAGTTAGTAGAAAAACAACAGGCTTGCTGAACTTGGCATAATTTCAATGCAAAATTTTGCGTTGGGCAAACTGGTTTTGACACAATGAAGTACTAGAGTGCAAGTTTTGTAATGAGAGATGTTCGTTCTCTTTCGAAGGGTGAACGAATTCTTAAAGCACAGCTCTAACTTCACTTTGTGCTCACATTTGATTTCCTTGGAGTTTCAAATAATGCCTGCCTGCTTCCACCTTCAGAACAGCACAGCTACATCTAAGGCCTTGTGTTTTCTAACTTTTCTGTTAGTATCTCAGTTTAAATTGATTTTCCTCCCTCTTACATGAGGATAAGCCTAATTTTTCTCTGCTGAACATGAATCAGAACTGGCATTTCAGATTCTGAAGTCTAGGGTGAAAAGACAGGAGAAGAAGTTGCATGTTGATGGAGCAAATGATAATGCTGCACTCAGTAGTAGAGAGAATTTTTTTGGACCATATTGATAAGTCCTTTTGATCTTTCATAATTGATTTTGGTTCCTACTGTTGATTTTGACTAGATGGTTATCTTTAAGTTGAATGTCAATATTTAGAAGCAGAGCTGACATCTTAAAGTAATACAATTGTTGTGGCAAAATTAGGTTTATAGATGTTCAAGATGAAACCTTAAAGTTTGAAGGCTAGATTGTGGCACTTAATATCTCTGTTTAATAAAAGAAGATAAGGTTAATACAAGTAAAGTTGGTTTTTAAAGCTCTGTTGCATTTAAATGAGTTGTAGGCTTTCACTGAAGTAGCACAAAATCAGTCACCTTTTTCTTCTAGAAGCTTTAACATCGTTTTTTACCAGAAATTGAGACTTGCATGAAAATGTCTGGTTTTGTCCTATTTACCCCATGCAACATTGCAACACAGCCAGATGTGACTTACAGGAGGTGTAATTTTGTGGAAGTGAGTGGGAAGTAGATGTTTCATAGTCCATTGCCACTCGATGGAAAACTTGGAGTGTAAGGTCAGCCTTTATCAGACATAGGTAACCCACAAATGTCTTAACTTAGACATAAATGTACATGAAATGAAAATAATTCATGGCTACAAGTACCGATTTCCTTGTTACGTGCATGATGCAGTTACTTATTTAATATATTTATTATATTTACCTTATTTAATATACATTTCACTGTAAAAGAAGTATTTCCCTCTTGATTGACTCCCATTTATTTGAGGGAAATATGCAATATTTTATTATCATAATTACTCTTTGTTTTAATAATTTTTCTTCTAATACCAGGCTTTCAAACTCCTATCTTGTTACTTGATAAAATGCTGCAAACTGTACTCGGCTTTAGACTTTTTTATAGATGTAGAGGGATTTTTAGAGCAAAAGGACACTGATTAAACAAAACAATACCTGATGGACTTTGGTCATGTCTAAGGGACCAAATATTTTAAGGTGAAATGATGTATAACCACAGATCATGCAGTTCTTTGATAGAGTTAGATCAGTCTCAGTTACCTATTCTGTAACCTATGGAAAAAGTCTTTTTCAAGACTTTGTTAATAGGATGATAAAAAAGAAAAATTATTCATTTGCCTTCTCAAGGCACAGGTATTTCTGGATTAGATTTTACATGTTTATCACCTGTTAAACTAAATGGATTGTTAAGGATCAGGAACACTGATTTGCTCTCTAGTGGTACATTTTTCTAAATTTAGCTGTTCTCTAAAGTTTGCTTATTTCAAATAAATAAAAAGAGAAAAATGGAAAAAAATTAATCTCTTTCAATATTAATTGGCCAAGGCAAATTCAGGGAAGGGCAACAGAGCAGATGGAGGGTCTGGAGAGGAGAGGCTGAGGGAGCTGGTGCTGTTTAGCCTGGAGAAAAGGAGGCTCAGATGGGACTTTACTCTCTACAATTCCATGATTGGTGGTTGTAGCCAGGTGGGAATCAGTCTCTTCTCTCAGGCAATAGTGACAGGATGAGAGGACACAGCCTCAAGGGGAGGTTCAGGTTGGACATTGGGAGGAATTTCTTCACAGAAAGGATGATCAGACATTGGAATGGGCAGGCCAGGGAGGTGCTGGTGTCACCATCAAGAAGAACCTGGACATGGTACTCAGTGCTGTGGTCTAATTGGCAGAGTGGTGTTCAGTCATAGGTTGAACTCAGTGATCTCAGAGGTCTTTTAAACCTAAATGATTCTGTGTTCTGTAATTTAAATTCATCTTTCAATCTGTGTATCCTTGGCAAGGCTTTCCATACCATCCATTTATTCTTATTAGTTAAGTTGTAAATGGAATGCTGTATATATAAAATAAACAGTTATTGTAAAAAAAACCCCACATAACAAACTCTTTCATATTGTTGGTTTTTATTAGATGTTTTTTATTAGAGAATATTTTTTCCTAGGGTGGGAAAAGGGATCAAGAAGGATGAAGAGTGTGTGTGTGTGTGTATGTGTGTCTGACCAGAAGTGTAAATAGAATCACATTTGTGGCTTTACTGCTTTGTAATTACTCATGGTACAGAATGCTTATGCTGTTAATACTTTGCTTGAAAAGTAGGTTAAAAGTCATGTGTTTGAAATGATTATCTACTTAGTCTAGTGACTCCTAATAATGTGCCTGTGTGCCTGTCAGAATGTTGAGCTGGGGAAGAAACACAGCAGTCACATTGCATTTTTCTGTAAATGTTTTATGAAGTAGGAGAGAGTGGTTTAAGAGTGTAAATGCTTTATCATTCAGTATTGTGCTGTTGTTGTGCCCCAAAAGCTTTAAATCTAACTATGAATTAATTCAAGACTTGATCTGAAGTTGTGTGGGTTTTATTTGAAAGGTCTTGTATGGAAAGCTCCTCCCTGCCTGTGCACCCTGAGTTTTCATTATCTTAGGACCATGTGAATATGGAGGAGCTTCATGTTCCCTTGCCTTTAGAAATGTGGGATGCATTTTAATATCATTTTTCCTAACATCAGAGGCCACAATTTGTCAGGTGTCCAAAAACTGTTGTCTTTACGCCTAGAACTCATACTTGCTCTTTAGAGTGGTTGATACAGTAAACTTCTGCTGATAATTTAAAAATTTGGGGATTTTGGGGAGCAGAGGGAGAGTAATGCCTGTAAAAACTTTCCCTGTCAGCATTGAAATGGATGAAAATTAATGAACCTGTGTGGGATGTGTGACTGTTGAGTTACTGTGTTTCTCTATGAATTTGTGAATCACAATTTTATCTTAGAAATGAGATGCAAACTTGACTAAGCACATACACTGTGAATGCATTGCTTGACATTTAGGTAAAATTTAATGTACAAAGCCAAGTATTTGCCCATATGTGTATATGTATTGTTGAACCAACTGGTTTTATTTTGGTATGAAAGTGTTACACTGTATTAACCAAGCCATTCTGATTAGATACCAAAGTATCCTCTTTTTACATCGTTTTACCTTGAATGCTGAATTGTGGGTTAGCATTTGCCTAAAGAAACTGTACATTCTGAATTGAGGTTGTGAAATAAAGCTCATGAACTCACAGCATTCCTGGCATTTAAGAACATTTTAATCAGATTCTGTCCATTTAGGAAAAATGTTGGATTTTTTTTAAGACATTGAAATGAAAAGTAGTAATGTGACAGAAATAGAAGGCAGATATTTCATGTTATCATATGAAAATGGGTGGCATTTTTCTCGTGTGCCTAATTAAGATAATATAGTGATTTTTGCTTGGAAGAATGCTTGGTCAGAGGAACAAATAAAAGAAATTTGGTGGGTGGTGCGTGGTTGGAGAGAATTACATGCAGAAACTGGAAAGCAAGGACATTCTGTCATCTGAAAACTTAATTTGTCAAAGAATGTATGGAATTTTAAAAATGAAAATATTTAGTGACATCTTCAGTTTCGGCTATGAATAATAATAAACTATTTGTGATTGAAGAAGTTCTGGCAAGAAGGTTATAGCCACTTGCACAATATCATGAACAATTGCAAGTTTATCTGCACTGTGCTGTTCTCTTTTTTTTTTTGAAGAGTGTTGGTTCCTAAGTGAGAGGGTTTGTTTTTTGGTTTTGTTTTTTTTTTTTTGAGAAATCTGGACCAGTTTTCTGGTGAAGAAATTTCTTTAAATTCCAAATTCACTAGGTCAGGCTAGAGATGACATTGCAGATAATTCAGCTATAGTGTTAGTGGGAATTCTGTAAGAAATTGAATTATATAAATATAAGGAGGACAACCAGGCATTCTTTTGTGAAATGTGTGATCTCTGTATTTGGAGAGATTGTAAATCAGCTAACACTTTGATGTGGAAGGATCCTATTCTGTGATCCACTTCATTATCTAAAATGTGCAACAGGGAGTATTTAATGTGAAACAGTGTCCTGTTAAACTGCTGTCTTATAGGAACTGTATTTTAGGTACACTGGTGCATGACTTGAGTTTTAATAAACTGAATTACATCTAGAAGCTTTAGGGAGTTCGGGCAACCATTGGAGTGTGCTCCTGTTACTTGATTTTGTTACCAGTTTCACAGAATGCAATACTTTTCTGAAGCTCTGAGAAACACTAACTTTTGGTGAAAATGCTAACATTTTTGTTTAAGTTTTCTTCCTGCTTATTAATTGAAGTGTTTCTGTTTTCAAGGGAACAAAAGAAATTGAAGGTGAAGAGGAGTCTGGTTTAATTCAGCCAGCAGAAGTATTTGCTCCTAAAAGTCTGGTGTTGGTGTCCAGACTAGATTATCCGGAAATTTTCAGGGTAAAGAACTTGAAATTGCTATTTACAATATATCAGCAGAAAAATGTGGTTTTAAATAAATAACAGTGACAGTACTTTTGATTTAAAATATTTCACTCAGGGTTGATTTGGGAATTTAAGAGCAAAAGCAGCTTTAGATTGAACTAGATAAAATTCAACATCTGTGACAGTAAATAGCCCCTGTAGATTAAAGTAGTGCGTTTTTACCCTCCAAGCAGTTTTAAAACTACACAGAAGGAGTAGTAGAGATTTTTCTGAGCTCAATGTATTGTCTAATGAAAGGAGTTATTAGGACAAAACCAAACAATATTTGACTAACTATATAATGGTAAATTAACGGTGAAAATCTAGTTCTCCTCCATCTATAAAGCAAAATGTCCAAGCCTCTTCCAGACCAAATTAAGATGCATGACAGAGATTTAGGACCTTGGATTACTTTCAGCTGGTGAAATATGACTTATCTGAGATAAATAAAAAGCTTAAATTTCTCCTAAGCTAATACATATTAACAGAAACAAAGTTCAGTTTACAGATCAAGGGAGGAAATCATTCAGCAGTTGTCTTTAGACATTAAGGATGATTGAACCATGTGAGATTAAAAATCCTTGTAGCTCAGTATTTTGTCTCTCATAGTAGTCCATAGCAAATGCAAAGCAAAGTGGCAGGCTGTAGAAGTAATTCTACAAAATGCTTTTGTAATTCAATGTGAATAATAGCTAAATGACATCCTGAACCAGAGAGGTTGGTAATATGGGGTTTTTCTATAATTAGTTCACTTTCTTAACATGCATATTTTACAACAATCCACAGCACAGTTTCAGTGTTTAACTATGTGTGATATGAGAAGTCACTGTTGGAATTATTCCTAAGAAAAGAGTTACTAAAATATTTGCTGATTTATCAAAGTTACAGCAGTTAAAAGGCAAAAGATGCTGTGGAGCAGTTATTTCCTTTTGTCCAAAGGCTTCTTAGAATGTCATGTTGATCTGGATTAAATTATTGAGCTAAAGCTCTATTTATGATTTTTCAATCAAAATTGGATCCATTAATAAAATGTGCTGAGATATTAATATACTATTATATAAAATATATTTACATTGATACAATAAAATAAAAAATATAAGTTGAATAACATGAGATTGTGATTGATACTGATCTTAAAATGAGTCTCAGGAGCTCAGTGGTTAATCAGTGTTCTACCTTGGAAACCAGTCAGGTTTAAATCCATTACAGTTCAAAGCACAGAGGAAGCTGTGTTGATTTTTACCATTTTTAACAGTAACTTATAATAAAGCACTTCTTATGTAACAAACAAAGCAGAAATATGATACCTAGAATTTCTTTTAAAAGTAACACGTATCCCTTTTAGGTAGCCAAGCTAATTTTTTAAAATTAATTGTTGCCTCTGTGGCAGATTACTTTGGTTGGAGAGTACTTCCCTGCACTAGTAACTATTAAGAAGAACTGATTTTTTTAATGATCATATACATAGATCTTTGAATAATTTGACATCTTTCTTCCCTGTATTGCAGTCTGATGTATTTTGTCAACCTTTCTAGGCTTGCCTTGGCTTGATCTACACTGTATATGTGGACAGCCTGAATGTGTCACTGGAGACTCTCATTGCAAATCTGTGCTCATGCCTTGTCCCTGCTTCTGGAGGGTCTCAGGTAAATAGGAGGGGGTAAGGGGGGGAAAGGGTATTTTTCCAGTTAATTTAATTTATGAAGAAAACAAAAAATAAATTCTTGAGATATTTTTGAAGAAAAAAAAGATCATAGTTCAGCTGAGTGCTTTCCCTGTGGCCTGTGAGTGCTTTCCCTATGGCCTGTCTTCTAAAGACAGCAAAAATTCCATTCCAAGATAAGGTCAAAGGGTTAATTTTGTCACTGAGTTGGCTTTTGCAGGGCACATTAACAAATTAAGCAGTTTGTATAAGTTTAGTTTTTAAATAATAAAGTGTTCAGGAATATTTTTGCTTGCTACAGAATTTTTTTAAAAGCTTTTTTTCTTTGCCATTTTCTAACATAACCTTCATATCAGTTCATTTATGCATGTATTTTCCTTGATGGAGTTCAGGATTCTATTGGTCATTTATTTGATAACTCATTTAAATTTCTATTTTCATAATCTGTTTTTTAAATGCTAAAAGGTAACTAAAATGTGGTTTCCTCAGAGGAATTAAGCATTGCAAATAGCCGAAGCATTCAAAAATTAAAGTTTTCTAGTGAATAGACTTCTTTCTGCTTTTCACTTCTGCTTTCTATGAGCACAAAGTCAGGTTTGTTTCTTGATTTACTTTTTATAAATAATTCCTATACATTTGTGGGGTTTTGATAAACCAGTTGAGTCTTCTGTGTTTGATTTTTTGCTTTATGCTGGGACTGATGGGAATTCATGGTCCTTATTATGAAACACACCAGAAAACTACATCTGCAAATGGCAACATTTGAAAGTCAATTACATACACAGCTTCCCACCCGACCTATGGATTTTTTACCTTCTTGTAATCCTACAACTTCCCAATTCTGTTCTGGTTTTCCCGTAGCCCTGGCTGCTTTGGAACTTCTCTTAGTGCAGAAAGTGTCAGAATGTCCTGTCAGCTTAGTCGAGCTCTACCTTACTGCTCTCCAGGCCATGTCTCTGTTTTTTTCTATCCTGAGCTTTTAGTTTGGAAGGGGAGTAATCAGAGTTTATCTCCTCATTATAAACCCTCTTTTCCAGTGGTATTTGAGCCTCATATTTTTGGTTTTGGTGATCCACTTGAACTTCTGGCCCTGTTTCTATCCTCTCTTTTTTCTCCCTGTCCATAAACGCAGCTTTTCTCAGTGGCTCTTTTCTCTGCCAGAAGAGGAAGGAAAAGCTATGTTCCGCTGGTTGCTCTTCCTTCTACTTTCTCTCTTCAAATAAAATGCTCACTCATTTCCAACTTAAGTTTGCTACTGTCAAACTGTCATTTAAATCAGAAATTAAGTGTTTCTTAAGCCTTATGCTTCCAGGGCTGAAGGCAAATTATAGTGAATTATATATCTTACAGTGGGAACACTTGCAGCATTTATTTCCAGAAAGTGAGCTGTGAAATGCATCCAGGCCTACTGCTGAAGTGCTGGGGCAGGGCATCTCTGCTAACAGCCCAGGGACTTGTTTGGATTTACTGGGGAGATTTTTGGTTGGAAATACCTGCTGTGCAGCAGCCAGAGCTTGCTGCCTTCCTACATTCCCCCCCTTTGCTGCCATACAGAGTGAAGATTTACCACACAGAAATACCCCCCAGCCCATGGGAGTCTGGTTAGAGGTAACTGCTTGGAATCACTCACTGCTTGAATGCCATGTGGATTTACTCACAGGAAAGCAAGGGTATTTTGCAATTGCAGTGCTATTTGGGATGTGATACTCAAGTGCACTCCTTTCACTCCCATTTCCTGCCTCCCTCCAGGGAGGTATGTTCTTGTGCTGGAAAGGTAACTGAAGTTGTAATTCTACTTTAATGTGCAGAGCAGGAACACAGGAATAGCAGAAGTGCCCTCTTCAAAACCCACATGTCACAAGTATGGCCATACTTAATACACCCATGAGGATGGTAGATAGCAAAGAAATTCAGTTAGTAATACTGTACATTTTTCTGATTTAAATGGATTTTAAACCTTTTTCTTTTCCTGTGAGGTTTTTTATTGTATTGATAGAAATGTACTGTTAACTGCCTTCAAAGCCATAACTATTTAACTCAGTCAGTGTAAATGCAAGGGACACACTATCATGCTATGTGTACATTCAAGGAGACATATCACTGTCCCCAAATTATATTTCAGATCTCTATTTGACTTTAAATTTCTGTATAGAAAATAAATAATTTTTGCAGTATGAATCACTTATCTGTATGACAACAGTTTGTTCATTCTATATAAATTAAATTAAAAAAAATTCTTTCTTCAGAAATTGTTTTCTTTGGGAGCTGGAGACCGACAGCTGATACAGACTCCTCTACATGATAGCCTTCCTGTTACAGGCACCAGTGTGGCTCTTCTCTTTCAGCAACTGGGTATGTCTAGGTCTGCTTTGAAAAAAAGATATTTTTCTAAATTATAAAATGAGATCTTTTCTGTTGTAATTCAATTCTAATCATGTGCCAAGAAGGCTGTGTAGTAAATATTAATTTATTTCGAATGAAAGAATGACTAACTGTGCTTTTACCCCCTAATCAGACATTCAGTGAACTTTTTTGTGCAGCCTGCCTGTGGTAAGTTATCTCCAGTATTAGAGAATCATTGAAATGTTTGGGTTGGAAGGAACCTTTAAAGGTCATCTAGTCCAATCCCACCATGTAGTATCTGTAAGTTACTGGGGGCAGAAGTGAGTGTTGCCCCTTTGTAATCACAGAAACATTTGTGTAAAAAGATTCCCTGCTCCACTCCCTTCGGATACTGTACAAACTCCAAAGAAAACCAGGGTGGTTTGTAATAAAGCTGGTGTGACCAAAAAGTTCATATAGTTCTGTTGTTATCTGTTACTCCCAATCTTTCAAGAAGCTGCTCAAACACAATCCTCATCATATGTTTACTTGTTCATTACAATTACAGCATTGCATCACTGCTACCTGGATACCTCAGTACTGATCTTATCTTAAATCCTAACACTTGTGGTCTTCATCCCGTTGGTTTGTGAAGTGACTTTGACTCATAAACTTGTAGCAGCCATGGATAAGGGCACAATTAATAATCTTTTCTGAACCTGTGAACCTCAGTTTTACTCTCAAGCAACCAGATGACCTCAGAATATGTGTTGTCATCCATTCTTCACTCAAACAGGCAGTAAGAAAGGATGGAAGCCAGAAAAACAATAGTGAAGAACACTAAGTTTATGTCATAGAAAGCAGTATCAGATCTGATGAGCTCAATGCCATCTCCTAGTAGGATGATTTAATTATATCCTTCCAAAAAGAATATTATCCCAAAAGGAAGATTTTAATTTTTTTTTAGTAGTTTAAATAAAAGAGAAATTGTGGCTAACATGGTATGTAGGTGCTACTTAACTTCATCACAGTCCTGAGGTTTTACTTGGCTTATTATATCAAGATTAATTATGATTGCTCTGATCTGACTGCAGGCAATGTTTTGAATATGGACAGGCCTAACAAATTTTCCCCTTTTCTGAAGACATAAAATGTGGTGTGAGGTACCATAAGTACAGCCGGTTTCGCCATGTGGTGTGATATGTTTGTTCTGTAAGTATAGTGTATGTGATAACTAATTTGAGGCAGTTTTTAAAATAGTTCTAGTGAAGGTTATAGCCTTCTAGTGAAGGCTATAAATGCACAGTTCAGAAAATGTCAAAGAAAGTGAGGCTTTCAGTTAGTTATTAGGTAATTATGCTGTCTTCTGGCACCTGGCTTTTGCGTGGCAAGTTGGGTTTGGAGTGTTTTGTCACAGGATCAGGCTGAGGAAAACAATGAGGACAAATCTGAAAAGTCATTTTATGCATCACATTTATAAAGGCAAGCCATGAAGATGGAGTGGGAATGTAATTATATGGAAGAGAAAACTGGGGTCTGTCTTTTTCTCTTGTCTTATTGAGAGCATATTTTGCAGGGCAAGTTTTTAAAATTCCTCTCGTTGTATATAGAAAGGAATAATAAAACTTTCATACGAGAATTTAGCATTTCTTTCAAACACATATGGTTTAGTTTAATATTGTTAGCCACATGTTATTAGAGGGTTAATATATACAGATGGGTGTCATGTAAATTCCTAAATCTGCTGTAGGAGAGTATTGAAGACTTTGGAGTTTAACCAGGACTAGATTGTTGTGCTAGCACTCAAAAATCCTTTACATTTTGAATTTGTGTCATTCCTTATTAGCTCCTGTACACTCTCCAATATCTATACCCCCGATTTACTCTTTGTCTACCATCTCATCCTTCTTTCCCCATAGTCCATTAGACTTTTTACTGTCTGTTTTCTGTGATTTTGCTGCTGTTCTGCCTTATTTTCTCCTCCTGACTTCTAGTAAATGTTTGGAGGTTCCGTCTTTCTTGCTCTTTGGTGCCTTGTAAGGAGCATGAGTCAGTAAGCCTGTGTTTACCAGATGCCCTTTCCAGTCATAGGGCACATAAGGATATGAGGATCAGCAGAAGGAGAAGGAGAGAAAGGGAGATAAGGAACAAAAACTCAGTGCTCAGTTTTCTAATTTGTGATGATTCAAGTGGCCTGAAGAGAAGGGAGAGATGGAAGAAAGTGCATGGTTTTAAAACTTGGCAAATCTTGTCATGAGAAGCTCATAGGCTTTCATCCTGTTTCCCTGAAGGGGATCATTCAAGCTCATGGACAAAAAGAAGGGTTGTCTCCCTTCTTTTCTGTTGTAGCAGAACTTTTACAAGTTCTTTTTTACAAGTTTACAAGAACTTTTTACAAGACTGTTAGAGTATCATGAACAGCTTGTCTAATGGCCTTGTGTAGGCCCTCTTTTTGTGTCTCCCTATTCTTTGGTGTGGTAAGAATGGTATAAGTTGCCTGAGAATGGGCCTGGTATTAGCTGAGGAATCTGCAAATAGGTTGGCAGGTAGATTTTTTTAAATCAAGTACTTGGAACACTGTAAAAGATTGCTTTTCCCACTTCCTGTTTCTGACCACTGATTTTCTTTTGTTTCTTTGTGTTTTGGGGGGGTTGTTTGGGGTTTTTTTCCCAGATGTACCTCAGTTGCCAGTTGATGTATTTGAGTATCTAGGGATACAGCACAATGGTAGAATTGTCTTGTGTCTCAAAGGACACAAATTAGACCATGTTTGTGCTTTCATAGTGTACCTCACTTTCCAGAACAGCACAAAATTCCATTCCCATCTAGGTGATGGGCTGTCATCATGTTCTTAGTGCCAAGGCTTGTTAATTCCAAGTTTCTGTTTGGATTTGCTAAAAAAAGAGTTGTTAATACAGCTACACGTGCCTGTTTGCAGTCGTTGTTAACTGTAAAAGGAGGACCAGGAAATATGAACAGACCCTTTTAAATAAATTCTCATTTATTCTCACCTTTCATGTAGTCTTATGAAGAGTTAAAGGCAGTGAATCCAGAAAAGTGTGGTAGAAACCACTGGCTCATCCCTTTGAGAAAGTTTATTTTCCTAAGATAAGGCCTAATTCTTTCTGCTGGAGATCACAGCTGAACTTGTCAGAAGTTTTTGTGCTTCTTGGAACAATATTCACACTTGTTCTGTTTTTCTTGCCTGGTTGGAACAGGAGTTTAGTGTGTATTTGTCTCTACAACTTGGGCTAAAGCTTTCTACTGCTGTTCAGTACTTTAGTGGCAGCTGTTATCTCATCCAGTCTCGTGTTCAGGACACAAATATTGACCAGACCCTTTGTCAAATAACGACACGTTCAGTTATTTCTCTGCTGGCACAAGTCACTTCATCCTATCTTAGTCATTAATAGAAAATTGAAGAGTAGCTAGAAAAATATTTGTGAACTACATAAATCACCTTTTTAAAAATAGCTCTGTCTTGGAGAAAGGTGGGCAGCAAGACAGCATGTATCACTATGAATAGATACAAAAGTAATTTCAACATTTATTTTGAGAAATATTGTGCAATAGTAGCTTCATCATGCTTTTCTGCTTGGCAGGATAACAGTGTCAGCAGATGACCCTCCCTGTATTACCAAGTCCACAGCATATCTGGGAACAGACCTTATTTGTGCTTAGGCGTTAAACTACAGTTGGGAAAAATATCCCCAAAGGTTTTAAGCTCAGTAATAAGGAACAGCAGTGTTTGACATTTTAAATCATATCTTCTTTTTTATTATTTTAAAAAGCCTAATATATAGGAATAGTGTGACAAATACCAGGCCTGTAGCTGGATCGCTAGAAATTATTTAATCAACAAAGGATTAGGTGGAAAAAAAAGAATCATAAAGTTACTTTTAAAAATTATGCATCGTTGCAAGAAGACTTTCAGTACTCTTCTATTGCTTGTTGTCTGTTAGTAAGATGGTAGGTATCTATAGAAGCTTCAAAATGCAGTAACTTTCTTCAGGCTCAAAGGAGATTTAGGTTATATTTCTCTCCTGTCTCACTGCATTAATTGTACATTCCTAAGTTTCTGCCTTAAGCTCTTTTCTCCAGACTCCAACCCTACTTGCCTTCTCCGTGTGGGTACTCAGCAGTGATGTATTCAGTCCTTTGAATCTGAGACATACATCTCTGTGCCCCCCAGGAGGCAGCTTTTTTCCAAAAGAAGCCAGGACAAAAAAATTAGTGACCTAAGGAGCAAAACAAAAACCTGAGGTTTAGCCAGCACTTTTGATTTTTGCTCTTTTCAAGGACTGGTAACATGAATCACGCTGCGAAGCTGAGCAGAACAACTATGAAAATTTATTTTTGAGAAGAATTTCTCTCTCCTTTTCAAATACTTAATCAAAGACAAAAGAGCTTTCCTTCCTTTCCTTCTTGTTAAGTCTCATATCAGGTCTGTTTTCCTATGTCCTTATTTCCCCTGTTCTGTTTTGTTTGCCTGTGCTTGCTTTCCTCCTCGTATCTTAAATTCACCACTCAAGTATTTTCAGTAAAATCATACTCACTTTGTGTTAAAAAAAAAAGTAATTTTTTAAGTGGTGAAAATTACACTTTGAAGTAATTCTACTTTGAATATTCTGGGTGAAGACAGAAGGTAAGGGTGCTTTGGAATCCAGGGCTGTGTAAGAATAAAGGTTAAATAGGTGGAATGACATGAGCATGAATGGTCATGGTAGGTGGAGCCAGGTTGCTTGGCAGGCTTGTCTTTGATTTGTCCAAACGATGATGTAACTGAAACTGTTAAACATCATTATCCTTCGGCTTTTTTTATGTGTCTAAAAATATTTTTGACTAGAAATTGTGTGTGTACCATTAGAAAGTATATGAAGCCTCTAAAAAAGAGTACTTAAAAATAATATAGTATAGTTGAAGACTGAAGTGTCATTAAATGTCTGTAATTCCAGGTCTCAAAAGTGACTGATTGATTAAACTTCTAAAGATTATTACAGTTGCACAAAATATAAATACTAGGGCAGATGTTTGTGGTGATGGCAGTGTTGCTAAGCAGTGAAGTGCTTCAGTACAAGCACTCTAAAATGCTCTACTCCGGCATTGATGTATTTTCTTAATGTGACTATTCAATTCCAAATTTCAACACTGTGACTTGGGACTGAGGAGTTCAAAGTGTTCTCTGTCCTTTTGCCCTGCTTGCATGTTCTTGCCTTTCTTTTGCATCAGAACAGATACTTCTCTTGATAACCACAGAGAGCTGCTTAAAATTAAATAATTAAACAACAGCAAGCAAGCAAAGAGAAGTGAAATATTTTCCATGTTTCCATTGAGTGACACTGACAGAGATGATTTTTGTTGGTTTAAACAGTCATGGAGCCAAACCCCATTACTGTTATATGGTGCTAATTCCAGTCAAAACATAGTGATGGGATCATATTTTAACTGTCATACCTGTTTAGAATTTTTTGGAGTTGTGTATTTAAGTGTAAAGAAGTAAAAGAAATGCTGTAATTTCTAATTTTTCAGATTTGCTAGAAACTAATGAAGAATAATGGAGGCTTAGCATTTTTTAATATAATGAATATACTGTAATTATTCGTGTTCAAGAATTTGTTTAGACAAGATCTTAATGGCAGTAGCATTATTTTAATTATTTCTTAGTTGAAGTGTGCTGCTCCATCTCTGTTTGGAAGTAGGTATTTCTATGTGCCAAGGGATTTTAAACTGACAGGCTTGCACTTTACAGCTTTGGTTAACTTGTGAAAACCACATTTTTAGGATGGTTCTGTAGTTGTGCCAGTATCATAGAGCAGATGTTCTGCTCTCAGAAGAAATCTGTGCATAGGCTGAGAGTTGAGCAGGCTCTGTCCTTGGTTCTTACAAGTCATGTTCCCTTTGGAAGCTGATGTCCTGGCGCTGGGCAGTCCCCAAGGCCTTCCTGGCAGGGCTGGGCTGTGCTGGAGGCCAGCAGCTGCACAGCTTTGGCTCAGGCTGTGAGGGAAGAGCTGTGGGAAACATGGGAAAAGCAGGGGCTCATTGGCCTCTTTGCTTGGGTGCTGTCCTTAAGCTCAGCCCATGCCCCCAGAGCTGCCCAAGGCATGATTCTTGTGCCAGGCAGTGCCCTCTCTGACCCAGATCCTCACCCATGGGCTGCTCGTTCTGCCTTGGCCTCGGGTCTTCCTCATGACCTGAACTTGCCTCGTGGCCGCTGTGACTGGCCCTCATCCTGACCTGGCCGTGCCAACCTGGGCCTCAGACCCTCCTCATCTCTGTGGCCTTGTCTGCCTGTCTCGGCTTTTGGCTGGCTGTCACCAGACCTGCCCAACTCACCTTCTCTGGGTACTCCACTGCTTGTTGGGCAGGGCACTGCCCCTTCCTGCCTTGCTCCATACTCTGCCTTCTGTTATGGAGATGCTGATCCGTGGCAGCTGGTGGTTCTTCAATTTTCACTGCTTACCTTTGAAAAGTCTTGAGCTAATACTTTGGTATTAGTTCTTCACAGTAAGTTTTGTTCCCTTTGATGCTAAAAATCAAGCTTTTTAAGTCCTACAAGAGATGAAATCGTGCACCACAACTTCTGGGTATAATTTGATTCTGGGGAAGAGAATAAGATTTTAAAATGGTATTATTTTCTTGATCTTAAAATATGAACACTGATCAGTTCCTGCGTTCTGCACTAAAGCTGGCTTCATCTGTTAATTATCTTTCCAATGTTTTATTGCTTCCCAACACTCTGCCTCAGAAATTATGATGTGAGTTACTGGGGCTATGAACAGTGAAAGTGTCCAGCCTATAGAGTAACATAAACAGTATAACCTTACTGTGATAATTAAAAAATACCTATCAAATGAAAAGGAGAAGAACTGAATTATGGTGTGCCTCAAATTAGTTTATTTTTGTGGTAGCTAATTTTTAAACTCACCATACTTGTAGGACATGCTATGCTTTACATTTTTATTCTGAATGAAAGTAAGAGTAGCCCTACTGCTTAAAAAAGTGTAGCTTCCTTTAGAAAGCATAAATCCCAAAATAAGGTAGAGTCTGAAATGAATATCTGAATTGTTGATCATGTTATATGATCATATATATGATCAGGTCATACTGGCTTCTAGAGGCTGCTTTTGAACAGTGTTAGGGTTTTCTGCTGTACTCCCTCTTTTTAGTTTACTCTATATCATAGACCATTTGTATTTACAATTTGTTACTTTTTCCATCGATATTGTTCAGGGAGAAGTCGTAAGTTACAGAAACAGGTGAGCACCAAGAACAGGCTCATACAAAAAGATCATGAGTTATTTAAGGTTGGAAGTTAAAAGATAATTTCTATCTGTAGGACGAGAAACATCCTAAAACACCTTCTGTTGGGAATAGTCGTGCAAAGCATTTCAGTACATTTAAGATGAAGTTTGATCAGTTTGGGGTTGGCTGATATAGCCATGATGGGAAAAGGCTGGACTCTTTCACTGTTTATAGACTCTTCAGTCCCATATTTCTAAATCCAGGATATATTAAAATACCCAGAATTTTTGCTTTTGACTTCGTTAGTTGACACTTTGAGTAATGTTTTCTGTAATAAAATAACTTCTCATTATTTTAATTCTGGTTTAGGGGAGATAAAATGTTCAACCTCTCATGTAATGTATTTTATGCCAACAGATGACAGTACCAAATTACTGTATAAATGGGAAAAGACATTCCTGATGAATATATATGTGTATTTGTATGGCTGGGAGACATTATGAAAGGGTCACTGCACAGTCAGCACGTGAGCTGGCTTATACTTGTTGACTAAGAAAATCCTGGTGTCTTTGACATAGAGCAAGAATATTTAATATTTCATTATGTAGGGCAGCAAAGCAATGAGAGATTTAATCTGCAGAGCATATGAAGCATACTGAAATGCAGACATTTTCAGTACAGTAATACCTATAACAGGGAAATGCAGTAAGGGTTGATGTGGTGCCCTTTGCACATCTTATCTTTGTGAGGAGATTTCAGTGATATGAACCAGATCTTTTTTTACTCTGTCAGGTTGTTTACAAACGTCTCACCCAACTCACTCAATTTCTTTCCTTTCCATGAAACATCATGTATCCTGTGATAGGAACTTGTATAACTTTTGTTGGTTTTTTGCAGCGTGTGTAATTAAATAAGGACTGTTTTATTGAAGTATATACATTTCTAATCAGTCTTTGATCTTAATAAATTGTGTATTCTCCAGCCTGTGGGACCTAGCATCACATGAGTGGATGCTGTTGGCTTATGTTCTAGTTTCAGTTTAAATCCCACTGGCTGGTGAGCTGCAATTAGCTCCATAACCCAGCCAAAGAGAATTTACCATTCAAGCTTTCCAAGTAGATTTGTGTAGTTCATCAAAGAACAAATAGATTATGAAGGGATTTGATGTGGCATTTACTGCTAATAGGGCCTTACTGCTGCAAGAGCAGAACAAAAGGAGAGTGTTCTTTTCGATGCTGTTGGAAATAACAGGACATTGTCATAGTGGATTTTATACAGGGACTCTTCTGCACTTCCAAGTAAAGGCGCTTTATGGACAGTCACTGAGGCTTCATTTCCCCAGCAGCATGAACTGCCAAGCAGATGATCCCATCTGGAATGTCCACTTCCAGTTGCACAATGCTGCCTCATCTCATTTGCTAAAGTGGTGCTTGACTCAGCCATGCTGAGCAGATTCATCTCGCCAAGTTAAGAGAAAATATTCGGAGGGTGGAAGGAGGGAGGGTCCTGTCTGTTTCCTGTCAGCAGTCTCAGGTTGTGGTTTGATGCTGTGGCTAAATCAGCCTAATGGCCAAGTGCTGCAGTGAGAGCAGACCCATCCCTCTGCCAGCTTGAACTCGCTCACTCTTGTGAGCTTTTGTGTGAGGAAAGCAGCAGCATCCCTGTCAGAGAGAGCCATTAGGGCAGATTCCAGTCAGGTAATGCCAGACTGTTCCTTCAGTGCATCCTGCTCTGTTTCTGTTTGTTTGACATGTGTGGATACCCTGGGAGCTTGGTCAGCACCCCCTGAGATGCTGCTGCTGTGGAGGCAGGAGTCTGAAATGAGTTGGAGGCACTATAGTTCTTATATCCAATATTTCTTGCAGTGTTCAGTGTTTCTCAGCACAGCAAAGCACACGACCTAAGATGCTCACTTATATCCACTCTGAACTTGTATTACTCTTTTAAGGAGACAAACTGTGCAGTAGTTTATTTTAAGCAAATTATAAATCTGAGAAAGAAAAGTTATCTGTCATAAGTAAATAAACTTGAAGCTGTGTATTTGATAAAGTGCTGTAGTTAATGAGCTTTTTTTAAAAGGAAATATTTCAAATAAGAGAAAAAATAAAGTTACAGATTACAGTTTGCTCTATAACAATTCAATGAAATTTATTTAAACTACTAGGTGAAAATTTGTTTTGAGATATTTGAGAAGACAGATATTTCTATTTACAGCAGGATTTCCGAAAACACATCTCAGAAGAGTGTAAACAAGTTATTGTTTTTCAGAGATGAGCAAAATGTAAGCTCCAGAAAGCAAATGTCTAATAAATAGACAAACAAATTTCAAAAATATGCAAAAGAAGCTTGTCTCTGCTTATAGAAAATACTGAAAGGAATCCTACTGGGAACAGATTGCTTTTCTTTCTATTTTTGCTGGTATGAGTGCAGGCAGAACTTTTCTCACTATTCCAAAGCAGACTTGGTAGCTGTCAAATCATAAGAACTTGCAAAACTGCAATTTCTAGACTTTGGTGTTAGTACTGGTGGTGAGAGGAAAAGGAAACCAGTTCTATAGACCTTTACTTCCATATATTCAGTCTTGTAAATTCACATTTAAAGTTTTGCTCTTTATTTGCATTTTGGGCTGAACTATCACTGTCTCAGGAGGTCAGGAAAACCTCAGAGAATTTGACTGAGAATTTTCAAAGTTTTGTAAATGTTTTGAAGGGAATCCAAGCATGATCTTTAGAGAAAATAAAGTGATTTTAAAAATTTTTCATGGTTATACTGTTTCACAGTTTCTTCTATTGAATGTTTGTCCTTTTATGCTCTGTATCATCCAACAGTGGCTGAAGATTGCTCTTACAGAATATCCTGATCAGCCACATCTGTTCTTGCTGGTTTTGCATTTATCTGGTTATGTTCATATAATGCTTCTGTAGTAATGTTCCTTGAGAAAGACTTTGTAGTCCTTAGACAGGAAACAGGTATGTTTGCAGTTTCTTGTGTATCCTTGACCATTTTTCCTGTGTACAGTTCAAGAAAGACAATACTCTTCTCATTCTTAGATATTTACTTTCTAAGGATCCTACTGGTATTGCCCTCACTCTGAATTGCTTTGTTAAGGAATACTTTTTCTGCTTTAAGGGAATCCAGACAAATTACAAAATCTTAAATCAGGTTGCTCAAAAAATTTTTATGTTCCTTCTGAATTTTAAAAAGTCTGTTGGTGGCTGAACAGAATCCTTCTTTACTTTCTACCATCTATGAATCAATTTGGAGGGATGGTAAACTGCTCTATTTTTGGTTACTTAAATACACCAGCAGCTGCAAATAATTTCTCAAATCTCAATTTTAGATTTGCTATCAGAATACAAAGAGATAATTTTGGCTAATCAAACTGCTATAAATATTTTTTATAACATATCTTTTGATGTATGTGGGAAAAAAAGTTTTCACAAAAGATTTGGTTCAAACAATAAAATCATCATTCTTGAAAGGGCAATTCTAAAGAATGGATGAAAGAAATTCATCCTGTAAAAATTTCTAGAAACGTGGGAATCTCTCAGTAGCACTCTCCCACTTCTACTCTTGGAAATTGGGCAGCTTTTCAATTCATTAGTGTGTATCCATTGTCCCAGTCCACTCAAAATTCTTTCACAGAATTTCATTGAGTTCTGTTAGGGTGGACTTGTGAGGGCTACACAGAAATTCTGTATCCTGATATTAGTAATTACACAGGTAATTACCAATTAGTACACAGATTACTAGTAATTATACAGGATTACTGTTTACCTTTATTTATGATTTTTTTCAGGGTTGGAATAGAAGATGTTTATGGGATTAGTATCCAAAACAAATAGCTTCCTGTTTTAATTACCTTTCTAGATAACTAAATAACTAAGCAGAAGATGAGATGTGAAATCAGACAAGAAATTAAACCATATTTCAGCAGAATAGACTATTACTCAAATCTTAACACCTGCGTGCGTATAGAGACACAGTAGGAGAGCAAAACCTTCTGGTTTAATTTGATAGTTAACAGTTCAATATTTAGAAATAGTGCTTGCTACCCTCCCTCTAGGAAAAAAAAAAAAAGTTACTCTCATATCTGATTTCTGTAAAGATCCTTCCCGTTAAATAAATCCATTTTTTGTAGCGTCTATCAAACATAACCTGTTTGTATGGGCCAGACATACATCAGTAGCAAACTCTTAACTGGTAATGCAGGTTATGTTTGTATATTTGTGTAATTCAGCTTACTGCCTTCACGTGAAATCAGCATTTACCTCCCTGCCACATGAATACTTTCTGTATATGAAAGGGTTATTTGTCTGGTTTACCTTCATGTGCCTTTTCTGCTTTGTCAACAAAATTCACTTAACACAGTCATATTAATCTTGAGCTTATCAAATCTCTCTTTGGGAATGTAAAGCTTTAAAATACACATAAGAAATGGTGTTGCACTTACCTTTTTCAGGGATGAAAACCTTATTATCTGAATCTTCTATTAAAATTTGTATTTAGCTTTATCATTGTCTCTGGAAAAAAATGAGTGATCGTGTTCACTCAGTGTATTGGCAGAGTCATATTTGGAGGCTCAAGAAAGCCAAAGGGCTTTAAGTAGGTCTGCAGAGGGATTTAAGAAAACTGGCAATAATGGAGTGATATCAACATGCAAATGACAGACAAACTGACTGTTTTCCTGAGTAGATCATATGCTGTGCTTAATGCCTATTTCTTTGTGCCTGTGTAATTTAGGATTTGGAGAACAACCATCTGCTTGACTCAGTGTAGGCAGAACAGAGTGGATGCCGTTGAACTTTGGGGGAGTGATAGCTGTAGGAATATTTATCCATCAGCTGAAGACATCTTTTTTATATATATCTCCTCATTTTCACAGTCTCTTCAATAGCTTTTAATCATCAGTTGGCTTTCATGGTGTTTATGCCAGAATCTTTCTCTATGGTCCTCCTGTTTCCTCTTCCCACCCCGCCCCAGACGCTGCTTTGTAGGGAAGCCTTCATTCCACCTTTCTTACAAAGAACCTACAGAATTCATGGTCCAGATTCTGAATTGCCTTCAGTTCAGTTCCAAATGAGAAATGCATCTCTAAAAATGGAGGTTGGCTTCAGTAGTGTGTGTCACACCTGTGTTTCCTTCTGTGGGCTCAGAACTGGGGATGAATTCATGAAATGCTGGATTCTTTGAGGGAGTCTCAGCTGAGGGCTCTGTGCTGTAGGGATTGCTTCTCTTCCTTCCGAGTCTGACAAAGCCCAAATAAGTTAATCTCTTTGGGCACTCATCTGACTCATGTCCTCTTCTTTCCCAGCCAAAAAGCAGGATAAATTAACCCTCCCATAGCTCTCTGCTGGCACAGCCAGATTGCACCCCATTTGTAAGCAAGCTTGGCTGTGATTTAATCATGGAGTGTGCAGTCCTGCTCTGATAACAGACCTGCATGCTTTCCTAAATGCAAATTGATCCTGAGCTGAGTGACATAGCAATCATTTGGGTTTCACTCTGTGAAGTTGATTGGACATACTGTGTGATTTTTGGGTAGACAAATCAATGCAGTTTGGCACAGATTACTTATGTGAGTATTGAGTACAGTTGTTGCCTCTTATTTACTAGTTAAGCTTGTATTTTGGTCATTAGCAGAGTTATGCAGCCACATCTAAAAATAAATATGAAAAGAGTTTTGTTTTTCTCTGCTCTTTTCCTAGTTATCTTTAGAGCTTGACACTGCCTGGCACAGAACTTGTACTATGCAGTCTCCAGTGGCCTTTCAGAAAGGCTTTTCAGGCTTTGTTGACCCGTTTCCTGGATTAGTCTGGCTAAGTTATGGATTATTTTGTCTATTAAGCTTTTTCTTGTGTCCAGTAATTCAAGAATGGCGTATTGGCATAATAATATATTCAACTAGATGAGTTTCTGAATCCATGTTTATAACTCTTTACAAAAGTCTAAAGAAGTAAGTGGTAATATTTTGATTTCATGCAGTATAGAAGACAGTAACTTGTCAAGTAGACTTTGTGTTTGGTGGCTTTTTTTAATCCTGCTTAAATAAGTACTTAAATTCTAGAACAACAGGAAGCAGGCAGAATGATACATTTGTTGATGTAGGATGTCAGATAATTTAGTACAAATTACAGATTCTTTAAATACTTGAAAACAGTGAAGGTCAGGAAGCCTCCATTCAAAATTTTCCAGCATATGTATAATATTTTACAGGATGTCTGTCTGTGGACTGCAAAGGAGTAATCTGTAAAAATCAACTTGTTTGTTGTTTTTCATGTTGTCTATTTATGCCCTGACAAATGAGCATCGGATGTAGTGTGGAGTCTGCAGACCAGCAGAGGGTTCAAGGTTACAGACAGACATGATTGTGTCTTGCAGCGCGAGGAAACTGGGCTCAGGCTGTTATTTGGAATGGTTTGTTTTCAGTAAACAACTTGGAAGGCTTGAAACAACACCTTGGTGGCTTCCTTGAACATTTTAATCAATGGCTTCAATGGTTTAGAAAAGGAAAGTAATCAAAAGTACTACTATTTATTCTATTGTTTGATTCTATCAGACAAAAGTTTCCCTCACAGTCATTATACTGCTGATATTCCTGAAAAAATGTATTTCAAAGTACATGTGGAGCAATAATTTTGTATTGAGTTAGTGTCTGTCATCTTGAAAATAAGAAAATTCCAGATTAGCTGTCTGTATTGCACAGTTAATTTTATTTATACTACGTATTTTATATTTTTCTGATTTGCATACAGAGCATTTAAAGAAAGAAGGAGGGAAAGAAAACACTGGTACTAAAAGCTGCGTGGGATCTACAAGTTTTTCAGTCACTGGAAGTGGTTAGCCTGGGTTTTATTATCCAAGTGTATTAGATGCTCTCAAGTTTGGTCTCTTCCATAAGTTCTGCAAATAAAACAGTGTTTTTCTCTAGCTCAGCAGAGCTGGGTGCATTCATATCAGGTGCATTCATATCACTGTAAACATTTCAAATTCACCTTCCATGGCCAGTTAGAATGTAGTGAATGTCTGGGCGACCAGCTCCCAGAATGTAGTGAAAACCTGTTTGCAGTTTGTGTTCTGCTATGGGACATCCAGTTTATCTGTGGGAAATAGTTGCTGAAAGTAGTAATTTAAATATCAACTTCTGTTGGTGCTGATTAAGATGCACTGACAAATGCCTTTGTGGAGTACAAACTGAAGCTTTATCTGTGGCCACTAAAATGCAGCAAAACCAGACCTAATTTCCCTAGTGAAACTATGAAAGCCTCACAAACCACACCATCCACAACCACACTGTAAGTAATTTAAATAAACTTTGTGTTCCATTGGCTGGACATTGAGAACTTTCTGTAAATTGAAGATGCTGACAAAATCCATTTCTTACAGTGGTAAAAAGAGATAATAATCAGACAGACATTCAGTTGAACACTATGCAGCACCGTGAAGATTACCTTTATTATTCATACAGAAGTGTATAATTTTACTAGTCCCTAAGAGAGACTGTGATCTACAACCACTGTGTTGGAATACTGTGAAGTACTTGGAGGTGTCCTATTTATACATAAGCAAAATTCTAATTTCCCCTTCATTCTTGATTTTGTTAGTCAAATTTTTGTAAAAGCATTCAGTTATTATGTACTCGGGAGAACTGCATATGGTTTTGGTGTCTGGTGAAGAAGCCTGTATTCAGAAGAGATTTGAAATTAAAAATGCTGACACTGGATAAGTTTTATGACTTTCAAAGGTGTTAGCATTAAAATACTCCTTCTAGACTCTTGAATCATCATAATTCACAGCAAAATAATATCATATATCTAAAAAGGCTGGGGTTTTTTCACAGCTTGGTTTCAATTGAATCTTGTAGATCAGTAAATGAATGTTCTAATTCTTAAGTCAGTGACATCCAGAAAATATTTTAGAGCTCTTACCTTTCAGAACTCAGGTTTGGGTTTTAAGAAGTGCAGAATGGAAAACTGTCTCTTTCAAGAATTTTCAATTATAGGTATTTTGATGACAGGAAGGGTTTTTTTAGAGCATTTCATTGCCCCGAATGTTTTGAATATTTGTGAGGTTTTTTGGTATTATTTTCCTCAGTAATACCTGCCAAAACTTTGTAGGTTTTTAGAGCACTGTTTGAGAATTATTCTATCTGATTGTAGGAAAAAATTGCCAGATGTTTAAAAAATATGTATTCCTAGATGTCTTAAGATATTTGGTGTGGAATGAAATGGAGTGAGAAGGTCAGCTGAAAACAGAAACTTAGTTTAAAACAAGAATTATACTCCAAAATACTCTGAAAATTTTTCAGGGAAAGGAAAAGGGCAGTTTTGCATAAAAGGGGCAGTTTTGAGTTTTTAAATTTTTACTGAGATTTTTTTCAAGCAGGCAGCAGTTTCTAACCTTGTGTTCAAATATATTCATACCCCTTGTGCAGAAGAAAGGACGCAATTTCCAGTTACCTTCTAACCATTCACGGCTGGGTGCTGTTTCATTCATGTGAGGAAACAATTGGACTTTTTATCATCATCCTTACCTTGTGTGTTACCAAGCAGTTTGTTCTCTCCTAGTACAATATTAATTATGCCACTGACAATAATAGCAAACATTTGCAGCAGTAATTCACTCAGCCTCATAACAAAGCCCTCAGTCCTCTCAAGCCTCTGTCTTTGATTGTGTTCTGTAGGATTCATGGAGAATGAAGTTTGGAAGCACGAGCTGTTATGTTGTTGTTTGACGTGTTCATCCCAAGAATTAAGTTTTCTTTTTCTGAACAACCCTCTCCAAATCCATGTCCCTCTGTGTTTATGAACTGAGCTTTACTCCAGCCAAGAAAATTTGCATACATTATTGAAGAAAAAAATATTTGACAAAAAGTGTAATAAAAATTACTTAAAAACCCCAAAGTGTTAATTATCATATCAATGTAGTGGCTCTCCCCATAGTCACACTTCTTTTTGGGGACATTATTGCAAGATAAGCAGTAGCTCTGGGAAGGTAATACAGGCTGTCTTACTGATAACACAAGCCATGTCCTCAGGGAAACATCATACATTCCAGCATATTTCAGGAAATTTCATAAATTTGAGCATATCTCCCATGTGTCAGGCATGTCTGCTTCTCAGGATGGGACTTTTTTCCTAAAGGAAATATATTTTTGGTTTTCCCTGAAAGCACATGGCTTTGTTTCTTAGGTAAATTATACTGTCTTTAAAAAAAACTCCAAACCATCCCATCCTCTGATTCATGAGTCTTACCCCAAATCTAGTGGGGCTTTTTTAAACACTCAGATCTTCCTTTAAGTGTCTTTCTAATGATGAATACTCTCTTACTGCCCTCTTTTAACCTCCTGACTCCTAGAATGTGAATATGAATGTATTCAACAGGAATCTTCTCATTTTCTTTGGAACTTGGCAGTATGATTTAATTTTTTCCCCCTGCTTGGAGATGCAGAGAGGTTGAGAAGTTAAGCCTGGATCAGTGACCAGAATTGAGTACATAAAATTGTTTGAAGTCATTATTAAGCATTGCTGGGGTTTGTGCTGAGAAGTGGAAATCCTTGCAAGTGGTATTGAAAGGCAGATGTAATACAGTATATCTGAAATGTAGAAATATATTCAGATAGTATTTTAGCAACCTGAAAAACAACAGGCTGCCCTAGTCAAATAAAAGATAGAAAAACTTGGAACTTGGCAATTTATGTGTTTATCGTGCTTTTTGAAAATCCCTCCCGAAAATGGTACATTTTAATGTAATTTTTAATTTCTTGACATGTAGTTACAGTTTTTTCTTATTATTTTATTTTTTAAGGAATCCAAAATGTACTCAGCTTATTCTGTGCCGTGCTTACAGAAAATAAGGTTCTCTTTCACTCAGCAAGTTTTCAAAGGCTCAGTGATGCCTGTAGGGCTCTGGAGTCTTTGATGTTTCCCCTCAAATACAGGTGAGTTAAGTTTGGATTCTTTGAACTTGTGAAATAATTTTATAACTAATTTTGTAATTTTTATTACAAGTACAATTTATTACAAAAACAAATTACTTTTATTTTTTGTTTGTTCCAAACAAAAGAAGCTGTGCTATATTTGTTCAAATAAGCAAAGCTGTTAATGATGATATATGCAAATCCTAGTGTGTACACATTATTAATAAAAATCTAGTTGCATTGTGGCAGTAGAAACAATTAAGGGAGAAATATTCCACCTGGAAATGTGGAGTAGAAACCCTACTCACAACCCAGAAGATTCTGTAGCTCAAAGATAGCAACTACATTAGTGTGTAGCAGTTTTAAGTCACTGACAAGTGTCCACCAGAGAATGAATTTAAGTCAACAAACTGATCCTCTCTAAAAAGCCACAAGTGGATCCAGAATTTTGAAATGGAAAACTTAATGTCAATCAATTTGGTTTGTTTTAGGAAGAAGACATCTAATTCTGACTCACCTGTTTTAAGCTATGCTTGTATTGTAATAGCTTGCTTTATTTAAAATATTTCAGAGACTGGATTCATTATAATATAGAATAAGAAGGAAAAACTGGAATTTGAGTTTTGGAATATATTTCTTAATGTTTGACTAGTAATAAATGTAAACTTTTAATAACTATAAATTAGATGTAGAAATGTATTGATCAATTTAGATCCAGCTCTTTGATGTTGTTTTGATGAATACATCAAGTTTTTTAAATTGTCAAACCTAGTGAACAATACCTGAAACAGTGTTCTATGCATAATGTTTAGTTGTTTTTTCAGTATGAAAACAAAATACTTCTTTTAGAGACTTACTAATGATATTTTACAAAAGGCTGAAGCGTAGGTATATGGCCAAAAACACATCATGTTTTTAAAATGCATGTATTATCTATAACTATTGTGTCCCTGATTACTAACGGGAAGTTTTTGGGTTTTTTTAAGAAAAAAGTTGCCTTATGTGAAAGAATAGTCAGAGGCTTTTATTCTATTTTGTTTATTCTTTTCACAGTTATCCCTATATTCCAATTCTTCCTGCACAGCTGCTGGAGGTTCTCAGCTCCCCAACACCTTTCATCATTGGGGTTCATTCTGTCTTTCGCAATGACATTCATGAACTTGTGAGTATTTGTGCCCACTCGTAGTCACAGTGCCTGTTTTGGTCTTCAGCTGCAGAGGGTTTCTGAGTGCTTTGTATGACTAATTCACATATCTTCAAAATATTACTGTAAGAAAGCAAGGCAAGACAGTCAGGTGAAGAAAAAAGGGAAAAAGGAACAGCTTTTTTGTAAATACATTGAGACTGTGAAGTAGAGGGAAATTATTTGATTCTAGTGCAGGAGGGGAAGGAATGGGTCCATTTCTGACTTTCTCATCTATTTGTCCTGAGTTTGAGCAATTCACTTAGGATTTTCAAGTGTATTCTCAATAGTTTTATTTTACCCTTTTAACCTTTCTTTTACCTTTTTAAGTATGTGCTTGGAGAAAGTGAACCAGGGATACAAGAGGTGCTTAGAGACATGAAATTTTACTTCTAGTTGCCCTCACTGTGTTCATTTGCAAACAACCTATTAGATATCTTGTGTCAATGAACACATACCTGGAACATCCAGAAACAAAAGTCACTTTTGAAAGTTTGGCCTAATTTCATTTTCTTTGGTTTAATTTCATTTTTCAGGGCTAGATTCAGTAATAAGAAATATTTGGAATATTTCCTGTATCAAAAGCATTCTGTACATTAAAGTTGGTATTGTTTTAATTTGGTTTTTTTGAACTTATGTGCAGATCATTGTGCAGAAATTTGAACTATTGTGTTTTTAAGATATGCTCACCGGATGCACTTCTACTACTACTTTTTGTCCCTTACAGTTAGATGTAATCATAGCAGACCTGGATGGAGGAACAATTAAAATTCCTGAATGTATTCATCTGTCCCAGCTGCCAGAGCCACTGCTACACCAGACTCAAATGGCACTTTCTCTGGTATGTTTGAATAAAATCCCCACTTTTCACCCCCTCATCTGTTTGTAAAGAATGAAAAATTTCAATATTGAGCTTTCAAGCACGCTGGAAGTGAAATTTAATAGAATGATTCATGCAACATTCCTGTTTTTAGAAAAGTTTATTCTCTGTAGTTCAAGTAGAGATTTTTCCTTTATAATGATTTTGAATAAGAGTATTTGAGCAGCATTATTACTACTCAGTTCTGCTGCCTTTCTGTGTTTAATAATTAATTTCAACTGTATATTTTCTTGAAATTGAACAAATTAATAACCCTTTAAAGTTTATTTGTGTGATGCCCCTGTTTCAGTATTTAGGAATGATGGATTCTACATTAGGGATTCGCCATAAAAAGTACTTCAGTTTGTCTTTTTGCTATCATTGTAATAAGTTAGCAGTCACCTTATTTGGGGGCTTCTGAGCAAATCGTGTCTTAAGCAGGAGAATTTTTAATCTGTAAATCTGTTTCAGCTGAAGTGCCTCTAAAATCCCTAATGGTATTGATCAATTTCATGGACTGTGATTGGAATCTTTGATAACTAACTCAAATACAGAAACCTGAAGCTGAGAAGTTAATTCCAGCTTTATTCCATACAGTCTTCACAATTTAACTCAATTTATTACTTGAGATACTCAATATCAGTGAATATTAATTTGAGAAAGAAAAAAAAATACCTTTTTCTCGGCAAAAGGAAGGAAAAAAATATTATGTTTTCAAAATTCTCTAGGTTTTGCATCCTGATTTGGAAACAGCAGATTATGCATTCCCTCCCCCACGAACAGCTTTATCACACTCAAAAATGCTGGTAAGATTTCTGTGTTATTTTCTGTGCCTGACTTTCATAAGTGGAAAACGGTTGAAATTTTAGACTAGTTTCCTTTTAAGGATTTGTGTTTGCTTTTCCATATACTTTATAGTATTATTGGTGGAGCAAAGAAAGGCATTTTGCCCTCTAATAGCATTCTGATGGGTTAGAAGTTTTATAAAATCCAAAAGCCAGTTCCATTTAAGAACACACACATTGGGACTTTTTCTGTAGATATATTTGAAAATGTGAAACTCTTAGGTTGTACAATGTATTTATTGTACTTAGTTCTTGCTTTAATATTGGGATTTTTCATTGCTGAAGACAGGGAATGTTATCCAGACTTCATCTAAACTAATGGAAGAATTCAGCTAGGATCTCACTTTGAATAGGGAAGTTTCAAATCAATATAATTTTGTATCAAAGTAAGAATTCTGTTAAATCTGAAAGAAATTAGCATGTTTTCAATAGTGAAAAAAACCAAGGTACAAATGTACCTATTAAAATCCTAGAGAGCAGCAGAAAATGAGCATATCTGTCAGTAAAGTGAGCCATACAAAATTCAAGTTAAAAATAGAGCAGCATTGATCATGTCCCAGCAAAGAGTGAACAGCCATCTAGTAAAATATTTCAATAATATATTCCAGCTTTATGTAATCTTATATATTCCATTTCTCTTTAAAAATAAGTTACAGGCTGTATTTTACTTAGGTTATATTTGCTTGTTAATTAGCTGATCAGCTGGTTACCTGATAGTAAATATTCTTGGGTGTCTTTAACATTTAAAATTAGAGTTTGTAATGTAACACCATAAAACCTGAGGTCATTAAGCAATTTTTGGAACCTCAGGTTTTTTGACATGGCAGCTGAGATAAAATAATAGGGTGGCCCAGGGTTTGATGTCAGTCTTTAGTGGCATCTGGGCCAGCTGGAGATGTCACTGCCCTGAGCCTGCCCCAGCTGGTCAGATCATTTCCATTAATCTGGTGGTGTCTATGTAAGCACTCTCTTACTCAAATAAATAAACCAGGACTCCAAAGACCTACTATTTTAAACTTTTTAAAGCAACTCTGGCTTGTTTTGGTGGCAGAACGTTGGCAAGTGAAGATGTGAGTTGGAAGAGTGTTAGACAGGTAGCTGGGCAAACCTGGAGCAATCTGCTCATGTAGGAGAGCTGCAGCTGGTGGCTATAGTGGGATGCTCCAAACCTGGATTCTCCAGCAGCAGCAGCACTGCTCCTGTTATTCCCTGCTGACCCTGCCCACTCTGAGGACACTGCTTGTGTAGTGCTTCGAAGCCACAGTTATTTCAGGGAATAAATCCAGGCTAAAATAGCCTTTTTTCTTTATTTTACATCAGGTTTCTCTCTTGGCAGCTCATTCGTGTGGTTCATGACATGACCACCCCTCAGCCACCCTGAGGGCACAGGAAAGGCCAGCAGGGGTGGAGAGTGACTGTGTACAGAATCTGCCATGGCCATCTGAGGACAGGGCAAGGGAGCCTGGTGGTCTTTAAGGTCCTTTTCAGCCCTGACCATTCTATGAGACAACCTCATACCTTACAAATACCTCTGCTTCGTGTGCTGCACTCATCTGTAGGCATTTCTCATATAGATTCATACAAAGTGTGGAGAAACTTAGGATACAAGGACTTTTTGACAGCATATTCACTTACTGCTTACAGGACAAAGAAGTGCGAGCAATCTTCCTTAGGCTGTTTGCACAGCTTTTCCAAGGGTACCGCTCGTGTCTCCAGCTGATCAGAATTCATGCTGAACCTGTCATTCACTTCCATAAGGTAAAGGAGGAGCAGTTGTGTGTGTTTATGGTATTCCTTTGTGCCATGTTACTCCCACAAGTCTGCCTTTTGAACAAGTGGTAAAGTTCAACAATGTAAATAAAATTATCGACATGTGATAAACACATCATTTTGGCATAGCACAATATCAGTGTGTTTTAGTGGGACTAATTGCAGGGACAGGATGGAAATATACAACAAAGTTAACTTTGAAATTTAATACAAATAAACATTTGAGGAATCACTGTGGAATTTTATTTTTTATAGGAATATTTATTTTTTACAGAAAACTTCTGTATGTAATAACACACTGCTTGAAGGTGTTAGTTTTCTCTTTTATTACCTGTGAGGTTTAAAAAAATGTGTGCCTCAAATTTCCAGTTCTGAATTTAGGTATAAAAAGATACTATGCATAGTAAAACATTTAATTAGAAAGTACCACTTACTAATATAAGCTAATAGACTGGTGAAAATATTTAACTGGTACATAACAGTTGCTTGTAATTGTAATTTTGATGCTGATTAAAAAAGGTACATTTTTTTTTCTGTCTTCCTTGTAGGCAGCCTTCTTGGGCCAGCGAGGCTTAATTGAGAATGACTTTCTAACCAAAGTCCTCAATGGAATGGCATTTGCTGGCTTTGTGTCAGAGAGAGGTCCTCCCTTCAGAACCTGTGATCTTTTTGATGAGGTGAAAAGTGTTTCTGTATTCCCAAGTAAATTATAATTTACTGTGATGTTTCAGCATGGGAAAAACTACTGGAATGCTTCTGAATCCCCACTGTTTATTGTATCAAGTTTATATTAATCACCTCAACTCTTGTCTTCTGCTAATGAGATATTTCTAGCTTACTTCCATAAAATTATGCCCCCTCATATGTATGAAGTTAAATAGTTGTATAAACTTTGGTAATGCTGTTCCTACTGTCAGATCTGTAGCTTCATAATACATTGCAGAATTATTTTCAATAATTTAATTATATTCTCTGAAATGTTAGCAACCTCATAGAGAAATATTACATTAAATACATATCCGACAATGTAAACTGAGACCAAAAAAATCATTTTAAAAAGCAGTGGTATATAGTATTTACTGTGTTGGCTTTGAGTTGAATGTGGAGTGAAAATAAAGTGTGATATTAATTCTGTGTTGTAGTAGTAGTACCTATGAGAAATTTGGATTGGGGTACAGAAATGTGAAAGGATTGGTTTAGGTATGCAGGACTTGTCTGTCTGGTAACAAATGCTGCATATGAAACTGAAAATGTCTCATGTTCCAGAGCATCGTGACATGACACATTTTTCAGTGTTCAGCTTTCTTTCCTTGGTTTCAATTTAAGATTAACATTTCATAAATTACATAGGAAATATTTTTTTTTCGTTCATTTTTATTCTTTCTTCTTTTGAAAAAAGTTGGTGGCCTTTGAAGTCGAAAGAATTAAAGCTGAAGAGGGCAATCCACCAAAAATGATAAAGCATGTTAGAGAACTTGCAGAACATCTCTTCAAAAATGTAAGTTAATGTACCTGCTGCATCTGTGGAGTTGAGATGGTAACATTGAAAATTCTAATTTCTCACTGGATTGATCCAGTGTGCAGAGAATGGAAGTGACTGCTTGTGGTAGTCATCATCTACATCATGGCAAAAGACTTTGGAACTTTAAAGATCATTAAATTTGTACATGCAAAGGAAATTCAGTATGATACTATTGACTTACTAATGCTAGTACTAATTAGATATAGCTACAAATACTTCTCTATTTTTAGTGTATATTCACATAAGGTCTATAAACTCCTATTTTCTCTGCTGTGACCTATCCATGCCAAATGCATCTTTTCTTGCCTCTCAACAATTTTCCATATGAAAATTATACATGCAATTTGGCATAATGTGTACTTTCTGCAGCCCTTTCCTACTGTGTGACCCAGTCACCCTGGTTTGCATGCTCAGCAAGCATTATTTAATTTTTTACAGCCTGTTTCTTGTACTCTTTAGGTTTCCTACAACTCCATTTTCAGTTTAATTTTTACCTTGCATATCATGTTTATTTTACATAGTGCTTTTATAAAGTCTCTTACCATTCTATTAGCTGGTTCTGGGATGGTTTGGGGTTTTTTGTTTGTGAGTTTTAGATTCTTTGTTTGTTTTGAGGTTTGTGGGCTTTTTTGGCATAGCCTGATCTCCCTCCTCCTCACACTTCTGTGGTTATTCAGACTCCACAGAGCATTATCTGTTACACCATCAGCTGGCACCTTTGTCATCCTTTCTTTCCTACATCCCACTTTCCCAAAACTGTGGCTTACATCTACAGTTATGGGAAAAACCCCACAAGAACTATCAAATGCTGCTAAATTCTGGGGTGTTTGGGGGTTTCTTTTGTGTTCTGTGTTACTTTTCTGATGATGAGATTTATTTATACCGTTGTGAGTGACCTGCTCCTTCACTACCACTAAGTCAGTGACTTCGCAGGAGCACACACTGATATTCAGTGAATTGATGACTTTGTGCTTTGAGAAGTCAGATTTCTAGTAGTTGTGCATGCACCTGACTTTGACTGAATATAGGTGATGAGTAACACTGCTTAAGGTGTGCCTAGAGCTGCCTGATTTTAAACAGACTGCATGATGTATTTTGACATCTTGTTTTACAGTTTTAATAATCATAATATTGTTGCTGTGACAGTTTGGATACAAGGGAGAGGCAAGATCTGTTGGGGAGACATGTTTGCATGGTACAGGTGAAAAATCCAAGGCATTTGACCTTAAATAGCCTAACAGCATGTACATCTGACATGATGTTTTTGTAATGTCCAAGATAAAATAACTTTTCCCATGTATTTCCTCTGAATCTCTCACTGAAATGGATTTTGGAACAGTTACTCTCCTTTTCTGGCGTTTTCTGCCCTCTGTCTTCTGTTACTTCCTCCTGAGACTGTGTTCCCTTTCTCTCCCTTGCTTCCCTTGGCATCTGCTGCTCTCATACCCCTGGATTTTTGGCTTGTTCCATTAAATTTTCCTTTGCAGAGAATGCATGTGGCTAAGTAACTGTTCTGTTTTGACTGCTATTCCTCAAGTGGATGCATTTGATCTCCTTGTTGCCTTTTGCTCCTGTAAACAACAGTATTAAGCTCCTGTTTATAAGTTTTCTTCCAAACTTATTATGCATTTACCAGAGACCCCTCATTGATGGATACCACTCTTTGGCAGTGGTATGTAACAGTAATGAGTAACAGCACAGAGTCAAATTGGACAGCAGTAAATTCAGATGTGATTAATGGTAACCCCAGAATAGATGAATGAAGGGATGAAAACACCCCGTTTTGTTTGATTACTGCGCCCATGGAAATGTGAGGTGCGATCCTATGCATGGTGGTAGATAGTCTCTCTAATGAAGAGCTTGACTGGCACACTAGTCAAGTCCTTAATATTCATTAATTTGCATAAAATCAGCCTAAGTTAAGCAGGGATTTTCTTTTGCTCTTGCTTTGAATTTTGCACATTGAGAAAAATAATTTTATAAAAGCCTTTAAGAAAGTTGGAAATACTAATGAGTCACAGGTGATATGAATATGAAACATTTTATTAGTCATCTACATTAGATATTTGCCTTCTTAATCTTTCAGATATGAGAGATTCTCCAAACAACAGTAAAATCAGATGAGACAGATGGTGCCACTGCATGATTCATTTTGTGCATGACCTTTTGCTTTTGACCCACAGGAGAATCCCAATCCCCACATCGCATTCCAGAAGGTGCCGCGGCCCACGGAGGGCTCTCACCTGCGGGTTCACATCCTGCCCTTCCCCCGGATCAACGAGGGCCGGGTGCAGGAGCTGCTGCAGGAGGGGCTGGCCAGGAGTCAGGGTGCCCCCCCTGCCACCCGTGGGGACAAGAAGTGCGTGGTTCCAGCAGGTCCCCCCGTGGGTATGTTCATTTGTTCCCTTTCCTACCTACTTCTCATGGGTAATTAGCATGACTACAATGTGTTGCTCTCAATGTCACGTGGCTATTATATTTTTAATGATCACTCTGCTGTGTAGACCCAGTGTTTGCCTTTGCAATTTTAAAAGCCCTTTTTTATCTGCCTTTACTAAGAAGTGAAACACCCAGAGAGGGAGGGGTGTAACTGCTAACAAGAAAAGTGGGTTTGATCTGAATTAGATTTTGAGTTGAAGAATTGAACTAGATATTGTCTACTTGGTTAGGCCTGTTAAATATCACCATAGGTCACTCGTAGCACTGGCTGAACCAAGCTTTGAAACGTTTGAGTTCCTCCTTTGATACCAGTGAAAGACATGTAATTTGCTGAAAAAAGGCAAAGAGCAAAGATAGCATCTGTCTCAAAATAAATATACCTGCATGAAGAGCAGATGTGGACATTGTAGGCCTGTCATTTTAATTTTGATGCCAAAAGGTTCTCTTACTCATAGTCATACTCACTGATGTGAATGGTGGCATAAACCAGTATGGTTAGCAAACTTGCACATGAAGTTGGCAGAGCTTGCAAAACTTTTGAAGAATGGGATCAGAATTCAAATCCCTCTTTAAAAACTAGATATCTAACACAAGACTCCATTGAATTCTGTTCTTCTCTTCTGTTCTTTTTCTTCAAATAAGGTATGGCACTTGCATAGGCGGGATCGGCTGATGAGGCAGCAGTTGCTCAGAAATTAATTTAGGAACTTTAATGACCATAGGGCAAACATGACCCAACTATATCAAGCTACTGCAAAAAAGCTAAACATCTTAGTAGGATGTATAAACAGGAGCGCAGTCAGTGAACCCCATGGAGAAATCTTTTCATTGTGCTCAGTAAGACCTCAGCTGGAGCATTTTGTCCATTTTTGGACACTGGAAGACTGTCTCCATTTTTGGTCCTGTTGGAGGGAGTCCATAAAGAAAGCAACAGGAATGACCAGTGGTCCAGAGAATGTGACCTACAAGGAAAGATGGGGAGTTGTTTAGACTGAAAGCTAGGAGACTGAGGGGACACATAATAGCAGGCTTCAATTATACAAGAGACAGTGAGAAAAAGAAAGAGAATAATCTGTCATGATAAGAAATAATGGGTTTAATTGCAGCACAGAAATAGAGTTATTTGTCAACAAGATGTGGTAAAATGAAGATTGTGAGGCAGTTGAGTGGATTCCTTGTGAAGCCATGGAGTCTCTCTTATCACAGAACATTGGGAACATACTAGACAAACATGACAGATGTATAAATAGAGTTGATCCTGTCTAGGGACAGCAGGGTGAACTAGATGGCCTCTTGAGGCCCTGCCCAGGCCTGTTTCTCTTTGAGTTTATGCAAGAAGAGGATGAACTCTCTTCACCTGCCTTTGCTGTTGACTGTATCATTGAATCTGCTACTTACAGAAAATTTAAAGGCTATGTGGTTGTGTTCTGTTGTCTTTCTTCAAAAGGCTAGTTGCAAGAGAAGGGATTTTTTAGTAAGTTAATTTCTGTGTCAAAGCGGGGGGGGGTCTCCTGTTTTGTTTTTTTTTTCTGAGGAACAACTTTCGCACTTACACTCCCTGCTGCACTCTGTCTCAGAATCCTTGGATCTAAGTAGCTCATTATTATCTACTAGAAAGGCATATCCTGAATTTAGATACTATTTATTTGATATTATGGGGAAAAGACAAGGTTAGTTCTTGTATTCTGAATTTTCTTAGAAAATCAGGGCAAAACAGTGCATTAAGAAAATAAGATCTCAGCAATTTGGAATCTCGATTAAAAAAACAGGTTTGTCAGGTTTTATTCCTTGTTGCAGAATTCTTGTCATGGCCATCTAAAAATAGTTATCTCCCGCTAAAAAATATGCAAGGCCGTACAGCTCACTGCAGAACACACACACATATTTATTATTAATTTGTGTTTATTTATCTATTTTGTCAGTATGTTAGAGGTTATAATCTGTTTGTGCCTGTATGAGACAAAGAGAACAAATAGTTAAGAGAATCAACTACTCCAGTGAAAAGTCAGAGCACTCTCCTCTTCAGATGGTATAGGAAAACCAGAATTTTGGAATCTTGTGTTCCCATCTGCCTGCCAATGGTATTTGCTTAACAGAGTAAGAGGGAGGACAGAGTAATTATTTTTTTAAAGAAATTTGTGGTATTCTTTGTGGTTCTTGCAGACATTTCACAGACGTATATTCTTCTTTTTCTTTGTTAGTTTCTATAATGGAAAAAGGAAGCACGGTTTTCAACAGTGCTCAAAGGCTGGAAGTTGTTAGAAACTGCATCTCGTTCATTTTTGAAAACAAATTTTTGGAGACTGAAAAGGTAATTAAATGAATTTTTAATTCTCCCAGATTACTCTCTGTTCTGTTAATGAGCAAATGCAGACTGGCCTAATCACAACGTACATTTTGAAATCTTGTTTCTAATGCTAAGGATTATTTTGGCCATTTAAATTAATGAAGTAACCAATAAAAATAATCATCTAAATGCAATATTGTGTGTAATATGAGGCTAATGGATTTGAAAACCTGCTTCTAATCCTACATGGGTGAGTTGAAAACCCTTTTTGCAAAATTTATTACTGTTATAAGTAGCATTGTTCACATTTTTTTTTTTTAAAGAGGTGAGTGTATATTGGTCTAGCGGCATTAATTAGAAGGAATGCAAACAAAAAGCATATATATGTGCTTTGGTGTTTAACAACCAGTGCTCCTTGGAAATTTTCAGTACAGTCAATTTTGCTGATTTTAAGAATCAATAATTTGATGGAACTCAGAGATGAATGTAAATATTTGGCATGTCTGTCTTCCCTGGAATGTGCTAGTGAGTTGTTATCCTTGACATTCTTATTTTCTCTTCATTAGGAAGTTGTCAGGTTTTGTAGATGCTGTCCATAGAGTTTTCAGTTATTGATTATAGAACAATCATTCAAACTTGCAATCAAACCTAATACTGCATATGAAAATGACTGTAAAATTATTTTAAGATTTTTTTTTATTTCTGAGGGAAGTGTCACCTGTATATCCCTGACGCTGTGCAGATCAAGACAGAAAATGAGCTTTGCTTGATTTATGAGTTATGGTGTCAAAATGCACATGGGAGAAGTCCTGATGAAGTAACTCCTTTAAAGAGTTTTCATTCAAGCAGAGCACAGTAGTTTTTAACCTCATTCAACTTCCAGGCACTTGGGGAAGTTCAGTGGGGTTTTTGTCCCTCTATGTGGTAAATTTTTCCTTACCAAATAGGCTGTCTTTAGTTACTTACCTGTTACCTCCAGCCTGGAGGGCCACAGCTGATAATCACTGTTGTAGCATTTGCTCCATCTTTAAAACTTGGATATAAATATTTTGTTGGCCCTGTTTTAGGATAAACTGCATTACAGTCTAGTGGCTTCACTGCTATGAGAGCTATGCCACTTCTAAATGCCTTTGTCATTCATTGCTCACAAAGCATGCTTGATAGGCAAACTCCAGTCCTGGCCTGGCTGTACAGAACCTGCTTTCATCCACAGTAGTCCATTTCTGATTGCACATCCTTTCAGTGCCTGTCCATATTAAAGGATTTCTATTAACAGATGTAGGTGAGAAATGCTGTTTAATGCATTTGGAAAAAAAAATGGAAGAAATTTAGTAATTGGTAACTCAAGCTAAATCAACCATTATGTGAAAGTTTGATATTCAAGCTAACGGGTAATTACCAGAGCTGTTCTTTACTGTCACTTGCAGTTTCTTAATGAAAAATGGACGCTATTCAGTATGAGTGGTGCCATTTAATTTCATTTCCATAACGTGAAATGTTCTTCTCTGCAGACCCTGCCTGCAGCTCTGAGAGCCCTGAAAGGCAAGGCAGCTCGGCACTGCCTGACTCAGGAGCTTGGCCAGCATGTTAAAGAAAACCGAGCAATCCTGGACCACCAGCAGTTTGACTACATTGTGAGAATGATGAACTGTGCTTTGCAGGTACAGTATGGCAAGGCTTTGGCCTTGATTGTCTTTCTTTTGTTTAGGATAAGCAAAATTGCTTAGAGGGTTTTGGAGAAGCAAAGTAATTAAATTACTCAACCATGTCCTACAGTGATACAGCAGATATGACTTGATGGTGGATTTAGGGTATTTTGTTGTTGAAAGAATAAAAGACAAAACACTCAGGTCTGTACAGATCTGCCTGGTATGGCAAGCAGAAAGAAAACTGTTCCCATTATAAATAATTTAGATACAATTTAGTTTTAGTAGGTACTGAAATGATTTAACTTAATGGCTTGCAGTGCTTTTTTTAGTGAGTGGGTCTTGGCTTTTCCAGGTCATTTTCAACCCAGAGTTCCTAAAATGTATATCAACCATGGCTCAGTTAAAAATCCCAAAAGTTTGTCTTTGCTTAAACATAGTTTAAGAAAGCATACTTTCTGCTTCTGTAGCTCATGGTGGCAGTTCTGCTTGTCACAGTGACATCTTAGTTTGTCAGAAACTCACTGCAAGTGTTTGCAGTTCATCTCTAAAGTAAGTTCTACTGACAAATGTGTTGAATAAGCATCAACATATGGTGACAGCTACTTATGAAAGCAAAATATGTGGGTGACTTCATTTGATTTTCCTTTGTTTTCATTTCATGGTCTGTTTTACCTTCACTTGTTCTCAATTTATCATCTGAAATATTTTATAGACTTACGTGTTTTCAGTCTCTTGTCTGAGAATGTAGGGATATTTTTATTAATTTGTAATGTGATCACATTTGGTTATAATTTTGCTGTTGTTGACCCTGTCTAAGAGATCGTATCAAATTAGGGCCTTGATGGAGGTCTTAGTATTTTAATCCCACTCTCCTCTAACCTAAAACACACTGAAATTGTTCTGCAGCAATTTAAAAAAGGCTGACCCACATTTTTTAAAAGGCAAGTGCTAAATGCTGCTTTCACTGAAGTGTAGAAATAAATTAACATTGACTAAGCAAATGCTACCTCTGGTCACCATGAAATGCAAGTTTTGTTGTCTGTTGCATTTCTTGTTTGTTCACAGTAAGATGTTTTTCTACTATTGTGAAAGAAGTTCATCTTTGTCTGAGCAGTGGACTTAAAAGCAAAACTACCTGCAGTCAGCAGATGAACACTGAAGTTGACTGGCTAAAATCACACAGCACATAGAATCTGCTTTTTGGCACAGGTTTTCACCTTTTCCAGGCCCTAAATTTAACCTTAGAGTTGGAAGAAAAATTGGATTTGTGAAGGTTTATTTCTCTGTCCAAAATCATGACTAGTGGAGTATTGCACCTGCTGTGTATGCCAGAGTTAGAAATTTTCTTTCAAACCAGAAAGCAAGATTGTCTAGATGTGTCAGATTTTGCTTCTACTTTTTTGATCATTCCTGGGTTTAAAAAAATCCATATTTTTTTAGACTATAGGAACAAAATACAAATCCCCTTTATTTCTGTATCTTGGAAAAATAATAGCAGAAGAAAATAAAATCTGAGGAAAGAAATACTGACATCACCTTTTAATAAAATAATAAAAGCCAGTTTTTCTCTGGAAGAAAAACTTTTTTTTTCCTATCCTGTGATTTGAAGGCTCAAGAAGGAGCTTAAGTTCAAGGAAATTAATGTGTCTGAAGAGTTACTGAAATTAAAACAGACTTGTTTTCCTCTATAAAACTGGCAAATATAACTCAAATCATGCAGGGGAAAGAGATTGAATAAGGAGGCACAGTTTTTATGCCTTCTCCACCCCCAACAGTATTTTCATATCTTTGAAAATATGAAATGAAAGTTTTCATTTCTCAGGAAACAAGAGAGCTTGGCCAACATGAAAACATCTGAACTCCTGACACTGGGCAGTGAGTTAGAAGCAAGTATTTTCCACATCTACTTTTATGACATATGAAGTTATTAAGATAAAAACATGATTTATAATTTGTCTGTGCACTTTGCTCAAGTGTGTTATTTGAAACAATGTGTAAATTGGGACATTTTGGAGCTTCCCTGTATCAATTCAAGAAAAAAGCACATCATCAAGAACTTAAGTAAGTTTGCCCTTGCTGCAGTGGGAGTCGGCAAGTCAGCATTTTGGTGTAGACACGTGAGTTCTGTTAGCTGCAGGTCATAAGACCAAGTAATTTAAGCAAAAGACACAAAAATCTAATTTAAGAAATGTGGTCTTAACTGGAGATGTAGTGAAGCTTTAGGGAAATACCACATTAATTATTGATGGAGTTTTTGGGGAGAGTTAGGTTGCAGTAGGGCTTTCAGACCTCACTGAACTACTGGAATGGTAGAAACCGCCTCAGTCTCACCACCAGGTTCCTCTGTTGACTTTATTGCACGTTCCCATTGGCTTCTGCAAGATGCAAACTGAAATTCTGCTGTGGCTGGAAGCACGGAGAGGGTGATCCAACAGCTGAGAGAAGGGGAAGGGAATACCCTGGCAGAGGTGACAGCGTGGGCAGAGCCCTGGCTCCCTGCTGGACGCACTGGGTTGAGTGGGGACATGTGTGCAGCAAGCTCCAATCCCATGGTTTGCCTTGGGACACAGCAGTCTCACCTACTCAGCCAGGTGGGAAATCTGGTGCTCTCCAGCCACCAAACCTCTGCTAATGAAATTGTTGCAAACTCAGCAAGTCAGCATTTTGCTGTAGACACATGAATTCTGTTAGCTGCAGGTCATAAGACCAGGTAAATTAAGCCGTATCCGTTAAAAGACACAAAAAACTAAGAATTTCAAGAGATGCAGGTTGACCATTTGGACTGAATTCTTTGTCTTACTGCGAAGTGCAGTGTGTTACAAAATCAGGAAGATTGCACTCTGCAAGTCTAATGCAGAGCCCTCTCTTGCTAGTCAAGATTTTTCTTAGTGTCAGGTTTTTTCATTTAAGAGAATCTAGTCTCTTTTTTTACTGGAGTCAACAAAAAGAAATGTCAGATGCTTTTTCAGAGCTTCTGTATACTTGTTTTGTGCATGAAGAGCAGTATGTTAACAAAATGCTTGTGATAACTCCACCATGTATATTATTGCTGATCTCATATCTGTCTGCTACCACAGGGCTTGAGAAGAGATTAAGGAAGAGGAAAAAAAATGCTCCTACTATTGCTTCAAGTGAATAGCAATTTGATTTTAGTGAACAATTCCATAGGCTGTATTTCCCCAAGGATCTGATCTAGCCATTTTGCAGCTGGGAGGAAGTGAGGGTGGTATTTTACCAATTTCTCTAGAGATGGCAAAACTTGGACTTGCCGCATCTCTCTGGTGGTTGTCAGCTTGAGTTCTCTCAGTCCAAGAGGGGCATTGTTTTAAACTGTTGTTCTTTCAACTGAAAACGGGTAGAACCTGCAAATTTTAATAGGCTTATGATTTACTTTATGATAGTACGTGAGAGTTTTGTATTAGTCTGCCTTCCTTAGCACCTGTGGTAGACTGTAGGAGGCCTTACAAGTAAAATATGATGCAGCAAGTCAGGACTCAAGTGTTAAAAACATGGTTTCTGTGTCTGAGAAGTATTGACAATTACTGCTGCTGAAATAGAAATGAGAGAAGTATTTCTGGTCGATTTTAGTAGTAGGAAGATCAAAATTACATGGAGATTGTAATGGTCATTGATTAAAGCAGATACCTTCTGATGAGGGCAATTAAATCCCCAGTTACTTGCTTTTATCTCTGCTAGGAGTTGTCACTGACCACTTGCTGAAAACTTTGTCGTATCCTGGGTAAGATTTTTTCCCCTGACTAATCATGTAGCGTGGCAAACATTTAAATCAGCCTGTCTTACCATAGTGATTAATGCCTTTGATAGAGGAGCAGGAGCATTATGTTCTGTTCCATGTGTTATATGACTAAACTAGTGTTAAAAAACACCTGCAGTGTTGTGAAAGCTTAATATATTGATTGACAATTCAGTTCATTCATTCAGATACCACTGCAGATAGAAATGTGAAATTATAGTTCTAGACACTATTTCAGTCATACTTGCTTTCCTCTGCTGTGGTTACCTCAGAAAAATTTACAGTTCCACATGAATTACTATTTAAAGCATTTTTCTTTCCATTTTAATTTTCTATGATAACATTTGCTGACATCTCAGAAAAAAATACTTTTTTTTGCAACTAAAAAGCCTTTTTTTCTAACAGGGAAACACTTTTAATACTTGTTCAGAAATCGTGGCAGAAACCATCTCAAGGCTCAATTTGCATACTTCTCCATTCATGTATTGCAGTCATAACTTGTCCAGAATTTCAGTTGTCTCTCTAACTTTCCTCTGGCAGCAGCAAGTGAACACTGTGTTTTGAAATGTAGTTGCACTTAATTTGGTAAAGTGGCAGTAAAAGCAAGAAGAGGCCTGAATACACTGTGGGGATGGTATTTGATAACCTGAAACAATTTTCATGCTAAAAAGACATTCAAAGCAATTTGCATAAAATATTTAACAGTGAATCTTCCTAAGAAAATGTATTCCCGGGGAAATATTCTCTTCAGATAATGCAGGACTGTGAGACGCCTTTGCTGGATGGTTGGAACAGATAAAATTTTTCAATTCAAGGGAAGAGCTCCAGGATGTTGCAGTACAACACTGCCTCTCTAAGATGTTGGTCAGTAATATTGCCTAACTGCACATTAATGCTTTTGTTTGGCAAATTGGAGAACACATCTGCACCAGACATCTGTATTCTTAATCTAAATGTGGTTGGAGTGGGAAAAATGTGTATAAAACTGATAAATACGTAAATACTCTGGAAATTCTGGTCTGAAGCTGTAGGGAAGGAGTGAGGTCTTCTTGTGATGTGATTTAATCTGACAATTACACAGTCATCAGTGCTGGTTTAGGAGCTGCTCCAGTGTCACATCTGTGTCAGTAGACACGTGTTGTGCCACTGTAACTGAGAGAATATCTTTAATAGTAGACTAATTAGTCATTGTTTTAGTGCTTTAGGTAATTTCTGATAGGTCACTGTGGCTTTCCATAGTGGCAATAACCAGATGTGTATCTTTCAAATAGATTATCCTGGATATTCTAGAAGTATACTTGTAGTATACAGTATGAAACACAACTTAGTAGCAACTAGGACAAAATTAAAAAGGTAACCTGTATTAGCTTACAACAAAGGCACATCTGGGCCATCAACTGTTCTCCAACATTGGCCAAAAGCAGATGGAAGATAATACTGATTTATTTTGCCTCTAGAACTTTACTTGTCATTCTTCTGTATTGCTTTAGTGTAATAAGGGCCTCTTTGGAGCACTTGTTATGCAGTCTGTTGTGAAAGAAACTTTGATAAGCAAATTAAAAACAGTGGCATTCTATAAATAATACTAAATTTATTTTCTTAGAGAAGTAACTTTTGTATTATATTCTGCCACCAGATAAAGTTTAAAAACCTATCAATCAGTTCTCAGAATTCAGAGGTTTGCGAATACTGTCCAATAACAAGAAAGATTTTATTATTCCTGAGAGAAAATCAGCTCGGTGTGTGTGTCATATGATTCAAATTCTTGGCAATATGAAGGTTACATGAGCTAGCATTTCTCATATTTTATGTTGAAAACTATGTTGCTAAACATCTTTATTTTGGAGAGTTACAGTAGATTTCTCTCCTTTTGGACTTTTGTTTCATGACCTGTCTTTTGTTACTCAGTTTGACTTGCATTCCTGGAAGCAGAGTCTCAGAATTCATGTTTGAAAAACAGCACTATTTAAAAATATTTAAAGGGATTTTAAAGCATACAAAATCAGACATGAAGAGAAATCATGGGAGTTTAACAGGCCCACACTCAATTCTATTAATTCATCAGTTATTACCAGTTTGAACTTTCTCATCATATTAGACATAGAAATGGTTTATTTAGAAATAATAGAAATTGAGTGGGAAAAAAAAATGGAGATTCCAGTGTTTAAGGCTTGGGCTTCAAGCTTCCAGATTTAATTCAGTATTGTGCTGAACATGACTTTGGTAAGGATTTTTTTTGGTCACATCATATGGTTTCTCTGATACATGATTCCCAAAAAGAGGAAATAACGGCTTTATCATCTTTCTGACTTTTTAGGGGTCCACCTATAAAGTTCTGGACTTAATAAAAGAAGTTGCTATTCCTGAATCTTTCTGATAATGTCTTTTCCCCAAGAGATTGCACAGTACCAGAATATCATTGCACTGATATTGAACTGATAGTGCTCACATAATTTCTCTAGGAAAAAAAAATTGAAACACACTGTCAAAGATTGTATTGTTGGTCAGTTTTCAGTTTTCCTTTCTTTTCTCTGAGGAACTTACTGTTTGTTATACTCATCCCATCTCATCGGATGACCAAAGAGTCCTGGGAGATCCCAGTCAAGGGTGTCTCTTTGTGAAACCCAGGAAGCAGAGTTGCTTTCTTTGCAGGAGTGCCTGTGTGTACCTGTATCATGGAGTAGGGGGGTGTGTCTGTGTTGCTCTCATGGCACTGCCAGCCTCCCTATCCCTGCTGGAGGGCCAGTCAGTGTTCCCTACACTGCCCGTGTCAAGGGAGGTGACCCCATTGGCACAGTAGTAACCATTCCTTGGGCCAGGATTGTCCCTGTGTAGGTGACAGTGTCCAGGTAAGTCCTTGTTGCATCCCTGGGCACATTAGTGTGTGCAGTGGTGTCCCCAGGGAGGTGTTTGGCTGATTCTGCATGTGTGCCCATCCCCAGGGGGGTTGTCTCCAGCTGTGTTAAACTGCCTCTGTGGTTTTAGCAAGGATGAGTTTTTGATGACCAGGCAGCAGAAAACCATGGCTGCTTTTCACACTGGGGCTGTGCCAGCAGTGCTGTTCAGGAATGAGCTCGTGTGTGGCAGGGAAATTCCTAAATTGCTGTTTTCCTGCAGACTTCTGAGACCCCGCTTCTGTTAATCTTGTCTTTTGCATGGACCTGCCATGTGTAACTATTGCACAAGACTGTTACTTAAGGAAAGGTTAAAGAGAGGGATTAGCAGAAATGAGAGTCCCATGGCATGCTGTCCATTCCTGCATCTGCCTTCAACTTCCCTCCCTTCCCTCCTGACTTCTGACCAAAACATGTGGTGTTCACACACTTCCTCCTCCCCTCCATGTGTACCCATGTGCACATCCATACCAGAGTAGGTCCAGCCCTGTTTCAGGGTCTTTACTTAATATTGCATTAAAAAAATACCAAATGGTAGCAGGGTGTTGGTTTTAATACAAGAAGCAGCAGAACTTTTAATATAAGAACAAGCCCGTGAGCAGTGGCCCCAGGAGCTCCTCTGTCTGATTGCAACTTTAGGGCTCACAGGAGAATTTCCCTGAGCAGCTCCCGGGCATGGGTGAGGAGGGTGGTACAAACCCATCCATCCCAGATGGATCTCTGCACTGTTGGGCAGCTTTACTCAGGCTTTACTCTTCATGGATGTCTCCTTGTTGCTGGCCTTCTGTTCAGCCCTGTCACATTTGCTGTTGGTGTGGGATGTGCTCCCCTGTGTTTGCTCACACACAGGTATCTCACTGAAACCATGGAGCTCCTTAGAGTGTTGACATGGTAAGCTCTGACTGCTCTGAAGTGATCATTACTGTTAATTGTGGCCTTGTGGTTGCCAAGTGTTCCTCATAACTCCGTATTCTGAATGTTTTTGGTTGTTGTGATGAAAAGCAGACGTGTTTGTACGCTGCTCACTGTGGTAAATAAAACAAGTCTGGGTTGGGAATTGTGTTGTACTGCTGTGCAGTTGCTCTCCAGCCTGACTGGGAGGGAGGTGAACTGATGAAAGGTGGTAAAAAACAAAAAGTCTTCCATGTTGGAAAGAATAGGCACTTTGCTTATATAACAAGCTGTGTGAAATCAGTGACTTCTGTTTTTACAGGTTTTATATCTATAAAAATAAGGAAGTAACACATGGAATTTTGGTTTTATCTAAGATGTTAGGTATGTTTATAAAGCGTATTACTGTACTGGTCCATCATTCCCCATAGATACGTGTATAACACTGTTAATTATGTGTACATGCACTTCATCTGTTCTGACTAACCTCTGCCATTTGATGTGTACAATAAGTGGCAGAACATTGCATGGTATTGATTTGCTGTACCCATGCAGTGACTGTACCACTGTGGCCGCACATGTGCACAGTCTATTTTTAGGAAAAGGAATTCCTGTGTAACGTGGTCTCTGATTTTCCTTCCCCTGCACTTCACCCTTCAAGTACCTGGTAAACCCAGGTGGAGAAGCTGCAGTGAGGCATTTCAGCAAGGTGTGCTGCCATGGCCACACGCCAGATTGACAGCTGATTTGTTGTTTCTATAAGGAATTTTATGAAGGTTCTGTTTCTAAATGTTTGATTTTATGGGAATTTGCATAAAAATTACTAATGGGTAGCTGTAAGAGCCTCATTATTTTTTGCAAATGGTCATTTCTGAAGCAGAAAGAAGATGGAATATGCAGAGTCTTCTAATCATTCGGTTGCTGTCATGTTTGCAAAACCTTTGGTTTAAACAATTGAAATCTTGGCAGCTTGCATTCAAAAACTGAAGTGTGGTGCTGAGATAAATACCATAAAACACAGGCCAGTTCTGGGTTTTGTCAGTATTTTTGTAAACTTTGACAAAAGCATTAGTATGACAAACAAACAGTAGTGAACTGTGTGACATTTTAGAATAATTTCTAAGAAAAAAAGCATAAGGATCAATTTCTTTACAATAGAAGACCTACCTCTCCTGTTACATAAAAGTGTCTGCCATTATAGAACAAGAACGCAAAATAAAGGTGTAAACAAAAGAACATTTGACAATCTGCATATGTTGTAAAGAATTCTTGCGGCTGTTGGCATTCTTTTTTAATATTACAGCCCAGAATTATGACTTAAATCAATTGGCTTTTAGGGTGCATGGAAAATGCCATGTAAACATGCTTTAATGAAGATTATTTTTAGTAATTCCCTCTCTGTACTCAGTCACGAGGGCAAGCTTTGGTATCTAGTGATCAAACAAAATATTTAAAAATTACTTTACCTGATGTCTATAGATAAAACAAACAAACAAATCCCACAACCCCCTTTCCCCACCTCTCACCTAATTATTGAACTCTAAAGTCCAAAACTCCACTTGGGAGCTGAGAATTGAAATTGGAAGTGCATGTTTAACAGTCTAAAGTCCCACAATGTTTGTAAATGAACAAATTGATTTGATTTTCTGTACAGATTGTTTGACTTTTGAGGACAAAAGCAGCTTCTTTTGATTAAGTCCTTTAGTCAGTTGAACACCTTGTAAAACCTTTACTTGGAATGTTAATTGATTAAACATCACTTTAGAGAATACAAATCCTTTGTTATACATAAGTAAATTCCATACAATTAGCATGTAATATTCTCTATCCCTTCCAGGTATATTGAATGAAATATCTTTCTAGATCTTACTCTAACTGTAGTGGTAATAATACACTTTAAATCAACTTGGGTTATGAGAGTGCCATGACTTTCAGCACTTCTTTTTTAGAAACTTCATATCTTTCCTTGTCTGCCTTATAATACTCTGTTTGTAATATTCCAATTTCCAAATTCAAGATGCAGCCTGCATATGAAAACAGTAGGCGTCAGAACTGATTAATTTAAAATCAGTCCAGCAAATCATAATTAATTATTCCAACCAATTTAATGATAAGGTATTTTGTAGAGATTTTCATCAAAAATCAGGGATGTAGCATCTCTCTTGTTGTTAAAGCAGTAGTGAATTTTGGCTGCAGCATCATGCTTGTGCACCCAGCTCTCACCCAGTGTATTAATTTAGAAAACACAAATCTTCATTATTTTGGTTTCTGTGCATAGAAGATTCAAAGAAGGAGAAGGGTGGTAAGTAAGAGTATTTGAAATTTTTAGTAAGTTGTTGACTAGCAGCACCTGGCAGGATGTCTCACAGGACTGAACCAAAAGCTACGGTCCTAAATGTCCTTGTGAAACAGTAAAGAACAAGATCTAAAATGTTAGCAGCATAAGGAACTTGGGCAAAATGTGGCCATCAACACTAGTGTCGTACTGAAGGAGAAGGTAAGGGGTACTTGTGGGGGATTCATGTCAGCTGTGGTAATGAAGGTCTTCCTGAAAGCTTGAGGATTTCTTTGCTACTTAGAACTGCAGATAAGATAAAAGAAATGAGAAGATGGTCAAATGCATCAGGATATCTACCCATATTTCTTGTTAGGAAGAGACGCAGATAAGAAATACTTATCATTTGAGTCATCACATTTATTGTACATGGCTGATAGTTCTTGCTGATGCAGTGTGTTTCATTCAGTATATGCCCTAAGTAATGCCATGCTGTCCAGAAATTATCTGTTGATCTTCAGAATTGTGTTCTGCAGTCATTTGGTGATTTGCTAGTGGGTTCTCTGGAGTTGGAGTCATGCTGGTTTTAGGATGCCAAAGCCATTGCTAATGGTTGAACTTCTCAGTTTTTGTTTTCACTACCCGTTCTTTTTTATCCAGCCCCTGCAATCTGGCTCATTCTTCTGTGAGTTCCAAACATGAATTGTGAGGAAAGAATTTCAAACAGTATGACTATAGTTGGGACTTAGAACTTCTCTAATATTTCACTGTACCCCAAGGTACAGAAGTTTTATTAAACTTCTCATTGCCCTTTACAGTGATTACATAGCAGAGCTATCCTTTCTGCATTTTTTCTTAAAATGTCAATGAAATAAGAACAAAACAGGTGTTTGGAACAAAAACTTCTGGAAGGAAGATCAGATAGCCTAAGGAGAAGATTTGTCAGGGTTTTAAAATGGATTAACTGGCAATCCAAAATCTGGCAAAGAAGGCCTTCTCTGTGGCTAGTTAGCTGGATGTTACTACTAGCAGTGATTTAGAAGGCTGTGGAACAGAAAGGGATCGTACCAATTCCTAGAATTTGTACCAAAGAAAGAATTTTGCTGGAAGGCAGTGCTAGTACACTTCTGCTTCTTTGGTCCACACAGCGAGCTCGAGGATGTCTTTTTTCCTCTGGTTGTGTTTACCCTGCCAAACAGTTTTTACAGAGAACAGAAATTTTTTTAAGGACATCCAAACATGCCTCTTCAGCTAGATGACCAACTAGTATGTTTTGGGAGTTTACATTTTTACTTCTGTAACCAAAGTAGGAGGAGTTCCTTCATGGAATTCTAACCTCCTTATTTCCTGAAGCCATTTAAAAATCACTGAGGAAAGCACCAATTCAGCAAGCTTTAAGACAGAAGGATTCTGAGGGTAGTTCTACAATTGCCTGTTCAAAATTGGTTTACTGTTTCTTCCATTGTCTTTATATCTTACAAAAAATCTTTCATGCTTGTTTTCACTTGTAATCATAGAAAAGCAAGTATTTTGTTAATAATCAAGAAAATAATTTTAATAAATACTTAATAATAAACAGTCCTCACATCTTCTGTGCATTTATCATACTTTTATTATTGAACACCAAAAAGTGTAAGATTTCAAATAAAATCTGTATCTGTATCTGTATAAAAGAGGTGGCTGCTGTCCATGCACTGAAAAGTACAATCCGAAAGTTTAAAGTACTTAACTTTAGGTTAAATAAAAATATTGTATTTTCTATGTTTTCCTTTTTCATAGTTTAAATATTTGTATTAGAATATATATTTTGTTGATGGATGTTATCTTGGAGGGAGCACTTTACTAAATCAAGCAGGCTTGAAGTCTCTGAATCTCTTGGGCTTTCCAGGCTTTGCAGCAACATTCTTCCTTGATTGCACAGATTTGATGTGTTAATCAAGGTGGACACTGCTCTACAACATGCTACTTAATCATGCACAACAATATGTCTTTCAGTTTCCCAGATTTGCTTTAAGTTTTTTTTCTGTGAACTGTTTGTCCGTGAAATGACTTTATCGCTGGATTTTTTTTTCTCCAGAAAAACGGGATATTTCTGATAACGGCTCTAGTAACATGATTTTTTCATGTGATGTGCAATGTGCCTAATTCTGGTTGTTGTTACAAGGTTGGTTTTTTGCTTAAGCCACTTCAACAACAACTTCCATGAATGTTGTTAAGACTGCACTACTTTTTGAAACACAACAGAAAATTTACATTCCAGCCCATTAAGGAAGAGAGAGGTCTGGCAGCGGGGTTGGCAGTGGGGGCTTTTAGGTTCTGTCAAGTTCGCCAGCACAACTAATGCAGTGCGTCATCTCTGCCTGAGCATGGAAAAGCCCTTGCTGGATGAATTCGAGATTCAGAACCTTATAATCAGAATTACCTCAGAAAAACCCACAAAACACCCCTTGTCATCCTTGAAATTCTGCAGCCCAATGCAGGTCATCCCAGAAATATCCTCTTCCAGCAGCTGACACTTGCTTCATGCATCCAGAAATGGAGCTGCACCAACAAAGCTGATCCAAGAAAACTTCTTCCAGGAGCAGCTGGTCAGTGTCGTTCGTGTTGTCCTTTGGTGCAGCTGTACACAGACTATCTGGTGCCCCTGCCAAAACTGTAGGAAAGCTTTTCCGTACTATCAAGGTTGGCTTAAAAAGCCCAAAGCTGTTGTGCAGCAAGATGTCAAATACATATTGTAAAAAGACCCCATTTGGGGCAGTTGGTGGAAAATGCCTCTGCCAGAGGCAGTGCTACACCCAGGCAAATATGGGCTTGGGTTCCTAGGAAGACGTGCCAGAACCCTGTGTCTGCATTGGACATAGATATATAAAATTGGCATCAGCTTTCTTGCCAACAACTTCTGTCTGTGCTGGTTGAGCACACTGTTTTCTCTTCATATATTTATTTAGGCTTTCTGGGATTCTTTCAGTTGTGTGCTCTCCTGATAGTTTCAGTCTCTTGGTTCAGATCCATAAACTTTCTAATTGTTTTGTTCTTTTGGCCCCTGATATAACTCTTTGTGAGACTAATATTTTAGGATTTTTGACTTGGTTTTACATGTATAGCACAGCATGGCTCCCAATGTTGTCTGTATGTAGTTCATGTTTCCACATGCAGTTACCCTGTCCCTTGTACAGAACTTTGTCTTTGGGAGGCTCAGGAGGCTCTTTCAGTCTGTGTGCCAGGCTGTGATGCCAGTCAGCAGCAGTCCTGCCCTCCAGCATATTTACCACTCTCCCAAATTTGTTGTCAGTCAAAAATGTGATGAAGACGCATTTCCTGCCATTTTCTGTGTTGCTAATGAAAATATTCACCACAGTATCCAGCCCTGAAAACAGGATTCAGAACCACCTGCCTATTAAACCTTGAGCCTGACAGTGCAGTCAGTTTTCCACACTTTCATCCAGACTTCATTTCCTAGCTTGTCCCCAAAGGTACCAAAGGAGCCTGCAAAAGACAGGCTGCTCTTTTCCTCAGATACAGAGCTTGGTATTTCATTGAAGAAGGTGATCCAGTTTTCCTTGGTCAGCTGGTTTTTTTTGTGTTCTAAATCACTTTTGTGTTCTTCCTGTGTCTCAAAATGCTCTCTATGAGGACTTACTCTCTACCATCCAGCCTGTAGCTCCCCCAGACCTTTTCCTTGCCTTCTTTGAATTGTTGTCAAAAGGTTTTATTTCTGGTTCCCCAGAAAATCAGTTGGCAAGGGACTGAGTCTCCCAAGGGGAAAACTTTGGGGATTAGAAGTTCTCTTTCCTAAGATGATGTCATTGAGGGTTCTTAGCATAAATAAAAAATTATTTTGCTATCCTGTGCTATTCAGTGGAAAATTTTCAGTGAGCCTTACTTCCAAGTTACATTTCATCAGACACTGTTCAGTTTCTCCATAGTGAACTAGACCCAAAATCTTTTGGTAGTTGATTTGAACTGAGCATCGACTCATTACATGACAGAAGATGGATGTAAAATTCCATTTCTATCCAAACGTTATTCTTCTAAAGTGAATAACTGATTTTTCAGTGAATCTTTCCCTTTACATACCCATATAAATCTGATTTGGTTTTTTTTGGAGTTCATTCCTGTTAAGTTGTAAAAATTGTGTAGAATGTGCACTGATGATGTGATGCATTTTTATTAAAAGTACGTGAAATTGGAAAATCACATGAAACTTAGAAAAGAACAGTAAAATGAAGTTAAGCGAGGTGGATGTATTTGTACATATTTGAAAGTTTATGACTAGTTTAACGTTTAGGAGAGGAGATGCTACTGGGAGTAAGGATGTGTCCTGTGTACTTGTGAACTAATTTGTTAATATGTAACTGGACCATACTGTAATATGGCATCTATTTTAATAGTTCTTTTAATATCTTAAGCATTTCTCTGTTGTTCCTTAACTCAATTAAACAGGCTGTCTGTACAGCAGTTTACAGAGTATCTTATGTTAATATTTTGCAGTGGCTGCAGCAGTGTTTTGGTCTACCAGGGCTCTAGGAGTGCACTGCAGTTCCTAGATATATTATGAATTAATCACCCCCTCCAACTGAGCAGTTAATGGATATTGATCACTTTTTTGTCATGAATTGCAATGTATTCTATCATTTGAGTGTTGTTTGTCAAAACCTTTTACAAATTGCTGTGCAGGACCTTGTATCACAGCTGGTGTAGTTTAAGGTTTGGACAGAGTCACTGTGAATGAAGCCCTGCTGTGAAATAAAAGTCAAAAGGCATCTTGGCATCCCAACCATTTCCTTGGGAGAAGATTACAGCCTGAGTATGTTGAACTTTATTGCCATGGGCCTCATGACAGTATTCAGAAACATGCATGGCATTTCTGTTAAAGAAACTCAGATGTGCTGAGACGCGAGGGATGGCATTCTTGTTTTTATCAGTATCTTGTAAAAAAAATTAGATGTTTTTAGGTGTTTGGGGTACAGGAAAAATACAGTGACAAATGTGTAATTTATGCACATAAAAATTGAGGTTCCTGATCTAAACATAATTTGTAACAAGGAAGAGGAAATGACTAACCTCAAGCCTAGATGGAAATGTATTTATTGAGAGAGCGTGGGGGTGGGGGGAGCTTGACAGCTCTTCTTTGAGTGAAATGTTGTTTCTTGTTTTCACTTGCTGTGAGATCAGGAGTAGGATGGGGCTGCACAGAAAAAATCTGTTGCATTTGCTAGCTTGTGAATGTGTAGAGTAAAGCAAAAAGAAACTTAAAAATCATTGAACACTATTGTACTTGTGTAATTGTGTCTAAACTGCCTTGATAGAATTCTGTTCCTTATACCACTATGCTTAAGGGCAGGCAAACTTAGGAGATTCAGGGACAGGTGAAGAAAAATATGAAGTCCCTCAGGAAATAAAATACCTCTAAAATAAAACTGAATCTCCTGCCTGGAATAGGAGGAGCTGGCAGCTCTACAATATATTGCATCCTGTTGCTGACAGGATAGGTTCCTTAATTAAGTGGTCGTTGCAAAGGCTGATCAGGCAGAAAGACCACAAAGTCAAAACAAATGGGAGGATTCTCCTGGGCTGAGTGCTGTTCCTTCGTCTTCTGCACTGGCATCACTCTGTGATGGCCATAGAGGGGGAAGAAACTGTTACATGTGGCAGAACTCAGAGCACAGGTCAAGTCTGTGATCTGGACTTTGTGTTCAATTATTGCTGTCAGACCAGGTAGCAGTTTGAGAAGATGCTCATCAAAAGCTCAGAGATCTGATCAGTGGTAAGCCTGGAAACCATAGACAATAAGAGTGGGTACTTGTCTTGGTTTTGTTAGCTGTGAATCCCTGCAGCAGTGTTTAGGCAGAACAAAAACTAAATTGAAAGCTTGTGTTAATGAGCGACACATAAAATTTATTAGGGTCATTTATGGAGGAAGAGTTGGTTTTTGGGAATTAATACTTTTGAAAAGCTCTTGATATTCTTATCGAGACAAGAAGTTCTAAAAGCAACGAGAATTTTGTAAGGCAGTATCTCCCAAGTTTTGAGTTTGTTCTTGTAGTTCTGCCAAAAGATAAGTCAACAGGTAGTGAGCTCTATGGACTTTGTCAGTATGTCTACTTTTCATCCTGTTTCTCAGGTCCCAGAAGAGTTCCACTTAATAAGATTGTAGCTGATTCAATAAGGTTTGATTACACCTTTGTCAACAAAAAAAAGGGAAAAATTTGATCCCACTATAAAGCAGAGCAGCAGCTGGCATTTGATGGTAACTTCACTAGGCAAAGCTCTATATGAATATTACCAAGCAAGTAAATGCACATGAATTTTCACTGAAAAAAGTGAAAATTAACATGCATTTTGCTTCATTTTGCTTATGATTCCAGTAAGAAGATTTAAAACTTTCTTGTGAAGTTAATTGTGTAATGCTAATAAAGGTAATATAAGTGATTATTGTCATATTGGCATTTATTCCAACAAACTGTAATTTTAACTATGGCTTTATAGTTAAAACTTGTATTTTGAATACTTTTAAAAGTTTTTTTGAAAATTCCAAGTAGGACTGTGTTTTTTCAAGACAGCATATAATTATGTTAGTTGTAATCAGATATTGTTAAATTGTCTGTTTATTTACTTGCATTTTTGATTCTGCAAAGATTGAATATAAAGGACATTGATGGCAACATCAATTTACATAGAATAGGGTTTTTTAAATCAAAACTGTCATTTGTAATAGTTCAATTGCATTAATATTGTATATGAATTAATAAAATTTATGCAGCTTATCTAATGAAAATGAAAAATTACTTCATTAATATTAAAGTACAGTTATTAATAACATTGCAGTTCTGCCTGATGAATCTCTATTCCTTTTAGCGAACAAAACATTTTTTCTAAGCTGGACTGTTGAATTCTCTTACTGCTTCAGACAAAAGTAGTAGGTTGTGCATTAGGATTGGCAGTTCATGTTTCCAAAATATAAACTGCACCAATAATAAAAATTCTGTGATTCAGTAAAACCCTGCCCACATAATACATCTGTAAGAATTGGGATTAAATCCTGACACCAATGAAGTCATCTGTTGGATTTGTAACTAATGCTTCACCTGTAATTTGTAGCCGATGTTCTGCACATAGTTACACATGCTGACTTAACAGTTCTTGGGTTAGTGCTTTAAAAACACATCTGACCCTTAAGTTTCTGGCTTTTTCTTTTTTCTGGATTCGTGTTGAGCTTAGTCCTGCAGGGTGATGAACGCTCTTCGTATGCCTGAAAATTGACTTCAGTTGTTCTCAGGAGGGACAGTGCAGTGTTGAGCAGCATTTTTAACAGAGCATGCACGCATCCTACTGTGCTGCCAAAAAGGTATGGCTCAAGTGCTGCCATGTTCAGCTTTTTAGTTTGGATGCATTCACTGCATGCTACGGTGATTTCATGTGATACTCAGGCCTGTGGGGAATTCCATGTATTTATGGTGTTCCCGAGTGTAAGGCAGAATCGGATCCCAAGTTTCTGGCATATTCAGATTTCTGCAGATTATTAAAAGTGTGGTGTCTGTTTGAAAAGCTTAGTGCCTAAAGCAGATTGGGTTTTAATGCTGGAAGATACTGTATCAGGTAGCAGTTAATGAGAGAGGCTATCAAGATGAATTTAAAAAGAAAATCCTACCTCAAATGTAATCTAGATGTTCCATACATGTCTCCTAGATTTTTATCATGTGACTGAGAGGAAGCAGAAATCCCTCAGTGTAAGTTGTTGTTTAATGCAGGAAGAGAGATAATTTTTGTGCACTATTGTGGTGTTTCACTGGCTTGGGCTTGCTCTTGTGAGGTATCACAGAGGGCTTAACAGCCTTCTTGACCCTGCATGTCCAGGAGCAGATCATGGAAGGTCTTTTCCTGGGGTGACATTTCCCAGCTGTTCATCACTAGGACCACACTGCAGAGGGCATTTCAGCTTCCTAATGATGTTCAATACCTTGTTTTCCAAGCCAAAGTTCTGGGAAGTACCTGTTTGAAGTCAAGAGCAAGGAGCAGAGTTGACTCTTCTTCAGCACCAGATGCCTGAGCCACTTATCAGGTTCCAAAAGCTATCAGTGCTCCCCCATATCAGCCCCATGTGTCCAGCCAAGCAATCAAAATCTGTAACTTCCAAGCTCTCAGCTCTGCGATCTGATGGCAATATCGAACTACCAAAGTTTTGCTGCATATTTAAACTGACTGGAGTATAAAAGTAATTCACGTGTGTTGTCAAAGTGATGTAAGGAAAAACATTCTCCTTTTATTATTCATTTGTCAATTCAGTGTAGCAAAGCTATTTTAAGTGTACGTGAATTCCTGTAACACTTCCAATCTGCTACAGAGCTCAGCAACTGTCTGGATATAGGATCAGTATGGCCAGAACAATGTGCCAGGTTTTCACTCAATTAGGCATGGATTCAAAGCACTACTCTGCATATGTCATGGTGGAAGTCTGTATTTCACTGTCAAAGGACATTAGTTTTTTGGTTATTAATTTGCTGAAAATAATTTTTGTTCCCCAGATGTGTTTCAGCTTCATTTTGTGCAAATTAGGTGGAAAAGCTTCGATTATTTTATGGTATTTGATTTTTGTCTACTTTTGTAGTGGTAGTAAGTTATTTTTCACAATTGGTAAAGACATTATATATAAGGCAGCTGGATTGCATTGTTTAAGGAGTCTAAATTAATTGCCTACAACACATATTTGACATTTCCACTGCTTTGGTTTGTCTGTAAAATTGAGAAGCTGAGATTTCAGTGCAACATCTCTTTTAACTGTGGCATTCTGTCTTGCAATTACAAAGCAGGTAAACAGTTAATTAGCTCCACTCATCTTAAAACAACAGTGTTACAATTTATTCCTAACTGAGATTATTTTATATTCTTTGTCATATGCAGGAGAAGAAAAAAAAATAGAGATAATACTTCCATACTACAAGTCCATGTACTGCTGACATGGAATATGTGGAGAATTTCGTACTTGAAGGAAGGAATGGAAAAATAATCTAATGTGTTGTTTATATGGTGATGATATATATCTTTGAGACATATGTTAGCTCTTGGAGTATTGAATGCTCTCTAGGTGAAGATACATTGCTCAGTTTTTATAAAGATATTTTTATGTATATTTTGGATAAAAGCCCAAACTCTTTCAAATAATTTGAGCTAGGGGATTAAGTAGGTAACCTGGAATTGAGGATGGATTATTTTATACCTGGTTATAAATAATCACGTACAGAAATTAGGTATATATTTCTTTGAAAGCTGTTGTGCACTTCTGAAGATTGGAAAGTCAAATTTTAAGTGGGAAGTGTTTTTCTTAAGTGAAAAAGTACTAAGAATATTTATCATATATTAAACTAAAAATACTTGTACTAACTTCCAAATGGGGATTAAGGATGTGGGTAACAATAGGGAATAATGCAGAAATGGAAAATTGAAAGCAGCTGAGGCTGTGTCCTTTAGCCTTATGCTCTAAGTTTTTACAAACTGATTTGGGTTTGCTATATACATGTTGCAATACTGAGAGGCATCGTTGAAACATTTATTGAGTATCTCAGTGTCCAGTTTTGTTAATTTTCCTTTACTAGATTGGAAGTGTGTTATGAAGTGCGAGCACTTGCCAAACTCGTGTTGTCCATGCAGAGCTAGCATTCATGCATTTGTGCAGAGTTAGGCACCTTGAAACCCTCAGTAACTCTGTGCAGAAATAAACCTTTACAATTGTGAGCTTGGTATGTCCCTTTTCAGAAGATATGTGTAAGCAGTTTTCTAAATGCTGCTGTATTTAACTGTAATGGACATTGGTATTCTGTTTAGGTGAGCTTGATTAAAGTAATAGAAGATGAAGGATTTGTTACTGAAAAATTCACAAAGGTTGAAATAGACTTTAGAATGATGAGAAGTAAAATAGTCTTGTGATGAGTTTTTTTGATCTGTTGTGTTAAACCTGCAATCCACAGTCACTCTGCAGCCATTTAAGAACAAATAATGAGATGAATACAAATAACATCCTAATGATCCCTAACATTATTGTTTTTGTAATGTAGATTTCATATTTCTGCTATCACAATTGGCTGGTGCCAGGTTTTCTGCTAGTTGCTGTTTTAGATAACTCTGATATGAGATGAAGGCATAAATGTAAGGTCTGGCAGAGGAGTACTTGAGATGTTTCAATTTTGGCATTCAGTCAGTTGTTACAGTTAATAGGAGTGGTTTGAGTTGCCGGGTACCCACTGCAACAATAATGTTAAAAATATTAAAATTAATTGTTCAGCTGAAAATGTTGGTTGTCCATTGATCATCCAGGGGCACAATGGCTATACATTTGTCTAATACAACTATGTGGTGGCAAAAAGAGCTGCTGAAAAAACAACCTGATAACTTTTTTAAAAAGTATCATATTTAACTCTTGTTGGGTATTTTTTGTTCTATTTTTTTTAGGGTCATAAAAATTCAAGTAGTTTGTTTTTTAAATATTCAGTTACATTCCAATTCTGCTTTCTTTTAAAATACTTCTGTAATAAAATCATGACTTTCATCAGCACAATTGCTAGTTGATTTGCTTTGGCATACCCTTCTCTGCCTAGAGAGACATGAATGACACACTTGACTGTTGAATGAGGCATTCAGAGACTTGAAGAGAATGGGTTTTCATCTTCTTTTAAAGTTAACCTTGTGCCAAACTTTTGTAGAGGCTGTGGAGGTGATTATTTCATATTGCATAAATGTCACTTCCTTTGCGTAGACATTTTGAAAGGGCATTCTTTGGTCACCACATCACTTCCATTTTAGTCAGGTTTGCTCTTGACCCAAATGGAAGCAAGCTACCTTTTTATTGTTTCCTAAATGAGGAAAACTTTCCTTGTTATGTATAAACGATGTCAGTGAATTTGCATTTCAGACACATGAATGAGAAATTGGCTAATAAATTTCTCAAGTGGGAAGAATCACAGCAATACCTGTCTAGGAGAAATCATAAGATAGATAGATATAGATATACATAAATATGTGTTATTTTTACATTATACTGAATGATTAAAGATTATGTTGCGGATCAGAAGGATGCCAGAGGGACTCCATGATGCAGAAATGAAATTATAGTGCATAAAAAAGTGCATAAAATAGTTTTGCTTATTTTTCTTCTTTGTTTTTTTTTGCAGGATTGTTCATCTTCAGAAGAATACAGCATTGCTGCAGCATTACTGCCCCTGACAACTGCCTTCTATAGGGTAAGCTCCTATTGCAAACTACTGCTATTTTGTATTTTTTTTACATCCCATACATTGTTAAAATGGAGAAAGGGATGACAGGAGGTACATGATGGGTAGGAAAATTCATTCTAAAATTTATTAATGTCAGTGGAAATCATCGAATAGACTGGTATGGACATTACTCCAGAAGGACATTTATTGATCCTGGGTCATTATGGTTATGAGACATACACCCAGAACTATATGCAGGCTATATGATGGGTTAGAGAATTATTATTGAAATATATTTAGTCAGTAAAATAATAGAAAAGAGTAATTTCTGATGTTACTATTTATTGCAGTACTGCTGTGTTTAATTTGGCACATTAAACATACACTGGCCAATATAATACAATGGTCACTGTGGTGCAGTTGGCCAATAAAGTACTTGGCCAAAAGAACAAGTTAAGTTTTCAGTCTGTGTAGTTGTTAATTTTGGAGGATATTGTGAATGGGTTGTTTTGACTGTATATTTGTTTTCAATTTCTTGTTTTGGTTTCTTTTTGGGGGGGAAGTACATAATGTTTGATAGTGGCAAAATTTAATATGATAGTAAACACAAAAATGTAAATAATGCATATTTTATGAGTAATTATTTCAGAAGCAGAACTCTTGTAGTATGAGTGTATTTATTTCAGTGTCCCAGTACAGGTGCATTTTCACCAGTTCTGGGTAGTTCCAGTTCTGCTTTTTAGGGTGTACATACCTGAGGAGATAAGTTCAGAATATGGACTTGCTTGCAATATTAAATAAACTTTGTTTAATGTGAATGTTGTTATACAACCCAGTTTGGGAAATAAGTGCTTAGTCATTGGTAATTGGTACACTGAGATATCACAAAACAGTAGTTGCTTTGACAGCTTATTAATATAAACTTTGATATACTGGTAATATAGAAATTGAAAAATGGAACCTTCAGATGGCCTTTCAGAGGCATTTATGAGTAGCCAGAAGTAAAATGCAGAAAGTTTCCTATTTTACCTGAATGGAAACCAGGGTTTCTGCAACAAAAAGCTGAGAAATCAGTCAGTCATTTTTAGTTTAAATTATATATTCTAATCAATTTCTGGGTTTTTGTTAAACTAGAAATAGATTCTGTAATGTTGTTTTTGCAATAAAAAAATGTTGAACTTTACCAATCATACAAACCAGAATCATCTGTTGAAGGCAAGAGAAATTTTGACTAACTTAATTGTGTAGAAGATTTCTTGATGTTTCTTATTTAAACTAGTACTTAACAATGTGTATGGAGCATGAAGTGGCAGGGTTTTTTTCCTCTTCTAATTATTTGAACTGTAAAAATGTTTTATTTGAGTGTGTTTTAGTCCATAGCTGTGCATAATACCCCACAACTGCTTTTAGGGAACAGTGTAGAGAGCATTTTTATTCTCTTATATAAGGTAGCATGGTGAGATGTCAAATATTTTGAGCCCATCAAATAGACTTTCTCCCATCTTTAGATCCAAGTTTATCTTTCTCTGTTCCCTCTGTTTTGAGTCCTTCAGTGGCAGAATTGTTGTTTCATGTTTGCTGCTGCCACAAATACTTAATTTGAGGGAGGAGCTAATGAGCTATAGAAATTTCCCTCTTCCCTATTTTATTCTTAGTACTGCATAAATTCTACATTTTGAAGAAATTTCTGCTTTCTTTTATTTTCTGGTTTTTAATTTTGCTTATAAAAATAGCCAAGAGAGTCCACATAGCTCTTTACCTGGAGAGGTACAGGGAGTATTTTGGGGTGTTGTAGCAGTTTGGTAGGATTCCTACCTCGGAAAAGTTTAATCAAGTAGGCAAAAAAAAAAAAGACAATAAGAAGAGACTTCTTAATGTAGTATCAGGAGTTTTGAAATAAGCTTAAAAAAGTTTTGGTTTCACCATCAAGCAGAGCAAAAATCTGGATTGAGTATAAAATAGCTTTAAGTAATTTCATCTACACACTTGTATTTTTTGGTAAGGCTACCAAGATCGCACACCATTTCTCTTACAGCAAGTTCTCCAAAATCTTTTTTTAATAGCCTAGACTATTTAACTCTAAAAATACACTCAGGAAACTGTGAATCCCTGGATAGAAGAAGCATGATGAGTTTTTTAATGTGCCTGACCTGAATTAAAAATTAAAATAACCTGACTATTAACTTGCAAAAGCCAGCTGTTAATGCATAATAGAAAAAGAATTTTGTTTTTCCCAAATCTAATCCTCAGGTTCAGTGATGGTCCGCTCTGGTATGTCCCATTAGATACAATTCTTTGGCAAAAGTACTTATTTTGGCATAACACTATTCATACTAAACACAAACTGACATGTTGTTCGGAACATAAGATTATTAGACTAACTTTGCAGTGATTAGATAAAATTCAGATTAACACCTTAAGGGTCAGCCTGAATAAAACTTACACTTTTGAGTAAACTGATTTTTTTTTTTTTTTTAACTAAAAAATTATACTTTCTGGAGGATTTTTCAGCTTCTCAAGAGGTTTTCAAAATCGTGTCACAGACTAGAGTGAATGTGTTCTACCTGACATGAACCTGTGCTTATCTTACCTCTGCCATATGATTGTGTTGATGCTTCCCAAGGATGAAGCAGTGTTTGGCAGAGTGCACTTGATTTTTTGGTGTTTCTGTTTTCAAAATACCATGTTTAATGCCAGCAGCCTGTTAAATCTCATTTCACCCACCCCTTTTGAGACAGGAATTGTGCATCTGACAGTGACACAGGGTTCCATTTGTGTGCAATTGGTGTAATTGCACAGGCAATGCTCAAAATCAAGTTATCAGTGACAAAATGTATAGTAAATCTAAAAGTATAGTAGAGTTCTAAGAGTATATAGAGTTCAGTCCAGTCTGATATTTTACCATCTATGTTTGCTGTAGCATTTTGATGGGAAATTATGATGAGATTTCATGTCACAGCATTTCATTGTTAGTGTAATTCCTGTTGCTTTTAATGAAGTAGTAAAAAGAAGTTACACAACATCACAGTTCCTTTATGGAAGGACTGTTGCGTTCATGAAATGTTAGGTTTCATTTTATTTATCTAAGACAAAGCAGAGCACAAATGTAACAATTACCTGTTCTTCCTAAGTAACTTTACTGTGTTTTACTGAACACAATGCAGTCACCAAGTGTTTGAGATGTATAAATAATGAGGAGGACGTGGCTTTGATTGACTTCAGCAGATAAGCCAAGAAACTGAACAGTAACACAGCTTAAAACTTGGAGGTCATGATGTTGGTAAGATTCTGGAAAGGTTGTGTCATGCATTAGCCTTGAGGGATTTTTAAATATTTTTGGTAAAACAGCAGAAAATTTAAAGAAGGGAGCAAGCTGGCATGATGTAACCCATCTTGTCTTAATGCCTTTGCTTGTTTAAAACTAGTTGGGGTATTTCTACACAGATCCAATTAAAATTACAAGAAACATCACACTGTGTACAGCATGCTAGGAGCTCTTGGGATGTCTGGTGAAATTTCAGAATTCTCCCTGAAGTCTGGTGAGTGATCTATTGTGAAACTTGATCAGGCAGGATTTGATCGCACTCTAAGTCAGAGCTGATGGGATTAAAGTCATAGACAGGAAATCAGCACTGGTTGCATATTTGTGGCCTGGAGTAATAATTGAATTTTTCTAGAAAAAATAGTCCCAATGCTTTTTAAAAATTTTAAATATTGGACACAAGCTGTTAGTAAAGTGTGACTCATCAGTGACAGTGGACTTTGGTGTGTACTGTTAATGTCACAAAAACAAACAAATTTTTGCTTCTGGGTTAGAAAAAGGTTTTAGTTTACCATTAGTAATACCATTGGAATTTTGTTTAAAACTGAAACAATATAAATAAAATGTATTTATACATGAAGATAGAAGAATTTTTCCATGTTTTCATGGTACAAATGACCCATGCTTATTTGGTATGTGATCACTTCTTCTGTGGCTAAAGTGGAAATGTAGTATTCCTTGGTGCTGCGGAGAAGAAGTCTTATTCTACGTGTGGGAAGAAAGGACAAGCAGAAAGGGACATATTTTAATCATGTTTTCCTTTTATTAACTCATCGAGGAAGACAATTTGACAGTTGCGCAACTGGCATTGTCAGATCCCCAGGGTTTGGATCCCGGTTTCGTTCTGGGTCCCGGCCAAGGTGGCAGGATGTGGTGAGCCCCACGCTGCGTTGCTGGGAGGTTCAGAGTGCGGCCAGGCAGGATCAGTGGCAGGCATGATGGNGAAAGCAAAAACTTAAGGCATCAGGCATCAGTTCCAACCTGTCCTGGACAACACCACAGGGAGCAAAAGCTGGTCCCCACTGCCAGCCCAGGCAGAGGCCACCTGTCCATCTGCCCTCCCTTTGCAGCTCAGCTGATGTTCCACACTCTGATCACTTTCTTGCATCCCGTGGAATGGTAGACACAGTTGTGTTCCCCTCTGAACCTGATTGTGCAGATTATAGTAAAATTTTCTGCCCCTCAAGGATCTTTTCCAAAATTTTATGACAAAAATTTTATGGTTAAACTGTATATGATCATCTGTGCTCCTATACCTTTCTAATATAATCTACCACATTACATAGTCCACAATAACACACTTGCAATCTTTTTTTTGTTTGGCATTCAGAAGTGTTTGAATAAAGGAAGTGGCATAATAAAAATATAATCTTCTGAGAGTAATTTTCTCTGTGTCGATATTATGAATGGGCTTCCACATTTATAGACAAGCATTTCTTTAAATTGCAGTTTTCAGAGCAGTATTATTTTTCAGAATCACAGGTGTTGAAATTTCTGAGTCAGTTGTTTTGAATGGTTTGATGTATACTTGGAGGGTGCTGATCTAGTTTAGGCAAAAATAACCCAAATGCAACAAATGTCTCACAGTTTAGATGTATTACATTCAAATTGACATTTGTCTTTTAGCAAGATGTACTGGAGACTGCTTTATAATTTTTATGTGACTAAATTATGTAATTCTTGGGAGGGAGAGAGGGAAAAACTGATTTTTTTAGTGTTATTATTATTTTTTAAATGCTTCTAAGCCACAAAATTTCAAATAAAATTTCAATTGGATACTGATGTGAATTTTTTTGTAGAGCTTGAAATGGAATGAGAGAAATGAGTCTGCTGCTTTGCAGACTGGGACTGGCTGAAATCCTTACGATATGCCATCATTGGGCTCTTCATCTGCATGGATGCCCATTTGTCATTTGTACTCTGTGTTCCCCTACGTTTGTTGAGAATGAAATAGAATTATATAAAATAGGAGACGTTTTTAAGAGTTTTTAAAAGAGCAAGATTTAGTGTAAATCATTTAACTTAAAACCTTTGAATATAGTCAGAACATTTATTCAGGTCAGCTTAAGAATTATCCTGGCAGCATTTTTGTGAGGAAAAGGATTTTAATCCAGGGGCTTTTTTTATAATCTTCAAGGTGAATACAAAATTGTGAGTAAAAAGTTGAATGAATAAAAAAATGTGAAACTGGAAGTATTTCATGTTAATGAAATACACCAATAGAAATAATTTGAATGTTTTCCATAGTGAAATACATATGTTGTTTTGCATAGCACAATAACAAAATGAAAGTAATTTCATGAGTGTGTACTTTCCTAGCCGAAATGGATTACCAAGTTTCAGTAACAGTTATGGCAGATACTCAGAGGAACAAAGTCTTTACTCCTTGAAATGCCTGAATGAATGACTGCTTGACTCCAGAGCCTGTTGGGTGTAGGAGGGATTCCCAGTTTCATGGATGAAGGCGTTCTCTGAAGATTGGAGGCAGTCCTACTGAAATTTAGAATACTTTATAATATTTTGATCATCATCATGACCCTTCCCTTTGAAGAGAGACCCAATTCAAGGTTAATTATGTGACAGAAGCTTCGTAATTTGAAATGTGCTCTTTGCTGTGTAGCAGCTATGAAGTCACAAGAAAGATACCCCACAAAAGGCTGATGTGGGAAATCCATGATGATGGATGAAGAGTTGATTGCATTTTTATGTCTTTGTCAGGCAAATTTTACAGTTAAGTGTCAGCTGGAATCAGTGGAATACTGGTCTACCTGTACTGTGGAAGAAAACAGTGGAATAATTTGGTACTAACATTATCTCTGTTACTTCATAGCAATATTATGTTAGTGTTTATTTTAGAATTTGTGTAAATACCAGGGAATTACAAAAAGCTATTGAATGATGCAGTTAATTTAGAAAAGAAAAATTAGTGGGGTTTTTTACATTTAACATGAGTTTTGATTTTTAACTTCAATTTCTGCACAACTGTGATTGTCACAAGTAATTCTCATAATCATCAGCATGCTTTTAGCCTCCTGGAAAGGTAGAAAGACTTTCTGTAATGTGTTAGCTTTCTACACTTTCTGTAATGTGTTAGCTTTCTACAATAAATATTTTCTTTCTTGTACCTAGTTACTATACATCCTTCTAAAACTTTCTGTCCTACTCTGGTGTGCTTGGATTAAAATCGCTTCTGCTTTAAAATTCTTCACTCTTGAATTGCTGGCTTTAATTTAGGAAACTCCCATCGTGAAAGACTTCCTTTATTGTCTTGGCAAAGAGTTTTGTCTGCTTCCATTAATTTTCTTTTTGTATCTCTATCCTGCCAGTTCTGATACTATCTTAGTCTATGGAAATGTTTTTGTGACTGAAATAGTATTAAGTAACATTATTTTTAGTACTAAAATTGTTTTATTTATCCATTCTCAGAATGCTAATCCCTTTATTATAGAAATACATTAAGTTGCCTGCTTAAAAACAACATGGCTGTATCATGTAATGGATAATAGGGAAGAAGCTGAACCACAGAAGAATATTTACAGCATTATCAAGTGTGTATATGAGCATTATTTGCATTCCTGGAAAATCCAGGAGCCTTAATTGTGGACCAGAACTGCTGGAATTGCTTTTGTCCAAAAGAACAGAAAAATGAAGATACTTACCCTCCACAGCTTACAATATGTATTTGAAATAAGTAATAATATTTGAAACCAGGCGGTTTGAAGCATTGGAAGGAAGCTATGGAGTCATCATTATTGTTCATGATTCATGACAGTCATCATTATTCATAATAGTCATCATTACTGTTGGTAATGTTGCCCCAGTAGGTTAATTAGGGCTGAAGTTTTTATAGACATGACCTAAAACCAGGATTTTATTGACTTTTGAGAGAGGATAATGTAGTTACTTGGCAGGTGCTTATGAATATGAGTGGGGTCGTGGAAGAGCATTTTTAAGGCAATGGTCAAAGTTCTGTCATAATTTCCAAACACTCGTCCAGTCAAAAGTTTTTATTACATCCATTAAAAGTTCTTTTCATATAAATATTATAGTTTAGTAAATTATTTTTGTAAAAGCAAAAATACTTTTCAAGTTAAAACAGGAATCTGAGGATTCTTGTTAGTTGTGATTGAGTGGTTTTGCAGTATCCCTTGCAAACACAGGCGCCCAAATGTCATCTCTGATCCTTAAGATTTTAACTTGTGCGCTTTGCTTCTGAATGGATACATAACACATGCCAGTAGAATACATTTTATGTCTTTGCAGTAGAGAATATCTCCCTTCCAGAACTATTTTTAGGTGGTGAAAAACGAAATTAAACAGGAAAGTATAATACAACATATATTAGGTTAGCATATTAGTAGGAGAGACTAACTAGAGAATGATTTTAACATGTGTCTTTACAAGAAATTTAAGAAATTAATTACTGTGGTCACTTTGCTCTGTTGAAGAATCTGGCTTTTCCAGAATGATAACATCATGGATAACCTAACTTAGTAATCTGTAGTTTCTTTCCTTAGTGATTTGTGGGAGGAAGTACTTGGTTAGGAAGAAAAAAAAGGAAATTCCCTCCAATTAAAATAAGATGTAATGATAAATTTTGTAGTAGATTTCTGTTACTGAGGAACTGATGCATTATTTTCTAGAATAAGGGGAAAGCTTTCTGTTGCATTTCCACTATATTGGATCACATCATTTGTAACTGACTGCACTTGAGCTTGTTTTCTAGAAATGATACGTAACTCTAGTTTAACAATTTAATTTAGTTATAGCCCATCTCTTTACGTTGTTACTTCTAGGGGGGATTACAGTGTTACAGAAATTCTGATTCACTTGGAATTTTCACCATGAAAGAATTTCTGGTGGCTTAATTAAAATCTAGTAAATCTTCTGACCTTAAAGTGAAGGAATGTAAATGAAGTAACCGAGTCCCCCATGCGTTTTCCATATGTGTAAGTTCAGCTTCGCCTCCTCGTCGCTACGTCCTTATCCCAGTAGAATGGAAATTTCTGCATGAAAATACAATTTCTTTCATTGAGCTCCATTTCATTGTAGCATTATTATCCCTCGTAATTTGAACAGCATTATTTTATGTTTCCTTGAGAGAGCAAATGCTTACAGATGGTAAGGGAGAGAAGCAGCTGATGTACTTGTGTGTATTGCCTGCTTCTGTGTGGATGTCTCAGTTGCCATCCTAGGTAGCTCATCAACAATTTAAACTGTGACCAAAGAAATGAGGTTCAAAACTGCCTTTCTTCCTTACACATCCAAGTGATTTAAGCCCATAATTAGAGTTTGTATCTCCTACTCTCGTTTTCATCGATATCCCTGTATTTTTTTCTATTTGCTGTTTCTGTACGCTTCATGACAGTACCTGCAGTTGGAATTCTTGGTAGGATGCTCTTCTTGCCTTCCTCTGATTCATCACAGCTCTCTGAACGTGCAAATACCACATCAGCTCGTCTTCATGAGTTCATAACACTGTGCCAGTAAGAATTCACGAGGCAGGTGTGTGGCTCTCCTCTTCCTCATGCACTGCACATGCCAAAACTGCATCTTACCGTTTGGCAGAACTGTGCCTGACAACATCCTGCTCTGTAAGGGGCTTCCATTCAGCACCTCCACAATCGTTTTCTTTGTTGGTCAAACTGGATTTTCTTTAATCTCTCAAATGGTTGAGCTCAGAGTGCAAGTTCCGTTTTCTTGCCCATACTTTCAGAATTCTGCATAATATTGCAGTTCCTTATTTTGTCCATCTTCTTTCTTTCAGCTGAACGATGTAGTATATATATAAATTGTGTTGCCAAGATGAGATCTATTACTGTTAAAATTTTATGAATTTGCAATTTATATTCTGTATTATACCCTTACATCTTTCAAATTTGTTCATCCTCTTCTTGAGGACTACTTGAGGGCTATTATTTTAATAATATCCTTCAGATAAGGAAATGTTGTATGTTGAGAGAAATTCAGAAATTATTTGACCAGTGAAGGCAGAGAATGCTGCCATAGAAGAAGGAAATAGTAATTAAAGAACTACTAGGATGAAGTGGCAGAAGAGCTTAAAGTAGTTACTACTCCCTTGGGGGATTACTTAGGTGCTCTATTTAGCTGGGCTTTAAGTTACGTATCAGGTCATCAATAATTCTAAGAACCACTATTTGAAGATAGATAAAACCCATAAAGTTGTGAGATTTGCAAGGTTTACTTCTTTCTGAGCACAGAGCTGGATAGCAGCGTTCTTGCTGTGAGTTATTTTTGTAGGTAGAGCCGGTGCTACCGTTCCAGTGCACTCACAGGTGCACACTCACTGCTGAACTGCCTGATCCAAAGGGATTCAGTGATTTTTTAGGAGATTTTCAAAATAACTGTGTCAAAGTTTAAAAAACTCTTCCGATGGATTCAACATTTCAACTGAGAATTTGTGAACTCTATATCTTAACTAATGGATTTAACCCACCAAGACTTTATTGTGCTGTATAGAGGAAGAAAAATCAAACTATTTCTCATCCACTTCATGGAATTTAACCTTATTTAGAACTGTGAAGTTCTGGTATGAAAATGTCTTCTGTCTCTTTTGTGGGATCTGAACATATGTCGTTTTAGACAATTTCAGTTTCCTTCCTTTCTTTGTATAACAGAACTATTTAAATCTCTTTTTATCTCTTTGGAAAAAGAAGTATGTTATTATGTGTATTATTTAATGTTTCAGGGAACTTTGTATTAGCTTATATCTATCTTGATAAATCTGTGTAGAAATATGAGGTATTCTGCGTGGCTTTAAGTAATGTCTAGTAAATTACACATGACCTTCAGGAATCTAGGATTAGAGACCATGAGTAATTAGATGTTTAAGTGACTTTTGCCAGAAAATGTATACTCCATCCAGAGTTACATCCCATTTTTGCAAAATTCTAGAATTCTATTGCCCTCTGCTGGTTTAGTATACCTGGCTGTGATTTGGTAGAACTGAATTGAGTGAATTGACCTTCCTTTTATTTTTCATGGTGAAATAATAGTAGATAAACAGTGTAATGGACCACTTTACTACTTACTTTATTTTAAAATAGAAGTCAATCTTCAGTCTAGCTTGGTGGCTTTCTGAAAGCTAGAGAGGAGGCATATTGTTTTCTTTTTTGTTGCTGAGATTTTCAGGTTGGACACGAAGCTCAATTTAGTATTTCACCTTTTTTTTCTAAAGACGTAAAATAGAAATTAACAGAAGCTTTGCAGTTCTTCCTTCATGCTTTTATGACATTTCCCCACATTTGTGTGCCCAGTACATGTGGGTATAGTTTTATACTTTAGACCACATAGGAAAGGCATTCATTGAATTGGATTTTTTGACTGATGTTATCCATGCAGCACACAGCCAGACTTGAAAACATATTCATATATGATTATACTTGCTGGAGTATGTGCATGGAATGGCTTTAAAGTGAAAGAGGGTAGATTTAGAAGAAATTGTTTATTGCAAGGGTAATGAGAAGTTAGGGAAGGTTGCCCAGAGAAGTTGTGGATGCTCCATCCCTGGAAGTGTTGAAGGCCAGGTTGGATGGGACTCTGAGCAGCCTGGTCTAGTGGAGGTGTCCCTCCTGTGGCAGGGCTGTTGAAGCTGGAATTGGATGATCTTGTTGGTGCCTCCCAAGCCAGGCCATTTTGTGATACATGCATGCACTGTGATGCAGTGTTATCTGCAAGCAGGATGTAGATAAGACTCAGTCCTGCTGGTCAGTCAGTGAGGGTTGATCCCGGGGCAAAACTTTGAAGTCTTTTTGGATTTACCAGGATGTGTGTGGGCACAGCACAGATATGACTGCAGGACTGGCTTGTAGAACATGTTTATGTGCAGAATTTAGTTTGCATCACTTGGACAGGGGCAGCTGTTGCCTGCAGTAACTGGTACTTACTCATGATGTTCAATAGGTGCTGACTGACTGGATGTTTATCTGAGCAGCTCAGAGACAGGGAGCAGCTCTTTAAATCAGCATTACCATTGTGTCCTGGTGATCTCTAAGCCTGCACTTGCAGACTCCAGGGAGAGGAAGCAGGAGAGGAGAGGAAAAGCTTTGGCATGCAAAGGTGCTGCAGTAGCTTCCTCACAGAGGTCGGATGGATAGCCCACAGCCAATGATTCCTCGAAGAGCTGAGGAGGAAGCTGCTCCTTGTGTTCAGCACCACCCTCCTTCTCACACGCTCTGCTTCATTCTCTCAGCAAATATATCCCTACCAGTAACTCAGGCTGTCAGTTAGAGCAGAAATACACTTTATTTCTGAAGTAAATAAAATGAATTTCTTTAAAAAATAGTGCACTCTTGAGTTTGCCCCTTCATTTCCATCACTGAGAGACATGCAGCAAAATCCTGTGAGAAGAGAGCGGTTAGGTATGTTCATGTTTTGGTTTTTATTCTTTTTGGTTTGAAAATAATTTTTCAATTTCACAATCAATAGCTGGATCCTCTGTTTTGCTATAATAAGCTTCCTTCTTTGAGGTTTTGTGCTGTAAAGGGTAGTAACTGCTGAGTGACCAGCACAACACATGCTTTTCTTTATCAGAAAAAAGCAATCTAGATAATTCGTGTTACAGAGATGTTGTTTGAGGGCCTGGACCCCACAGCAAGTTTGGGAGTCTTGGAACTGGTGCATATCTCTTACTGAGCTGCAAATATAATTTTCACCATCAGAAGTATCCAGTGTTGGGAAACAGGGAAAAAATACTAGGCAGGTGTTACCCAGTACCTCTCAGTAAAGTGGAAATAATGGAAAGATAATTCCTGAATTCAGGAAATTGCCTGTGTAGTCATACATAGCAAGTCCCAAACCTACCTTGTGTTTTCAAAAACTGTATTATGTAATTAATTATTTTGATAGGGGCAAGGTCTGTTTCATACAGAATTTGGGAAGGGAGTGTTTAGGGGTTTTTAAGTTTCATTAGTCTAATTAAAGGACGCAGTGTCCTTTGCAAAAGTTAAGTGATCTTCTGTTGTTTGTTACAATTTACACCTCAATGCTCTTTCTGTCATACTGACAGCTTTAGAATAAGGACTTCATCAGTTCAGAACTACTTTTATTATTTTCTTCTGGGGTCTCTTTTAAGCTGTCAGTCCCTAAATCCTCCCTTATAAGTAGGAAATTCTTTTGCTGCCTCCTGCGTTCATTCTGTCAGGCAGGAGTGAGTTTTTGAGAGAGAAAGAGCACAAATATCAGTGTAGTTTAGCTGCCCTGTGGAGAGCTAGGTGAAGATATGTTTTTTATGTGTAGTATTTCTTGATGGAAAACACCAAACTTCTGCTCTACTTAAACTGGAGAAATTCTGAGCAAATTCTTTTGAATGCAGCAGTAAACATTGGGGCCCTTTTGATGTGTTAGATGAGTTTCCATTCTAGGGAAATGGGCTGACTAAGCACTCTCTGTGTAGGGAATATAGAGACTGCAAACTGCATGGAATGCTTATATTTGTACCAAGAGTATTTTTAGTCCATGGATTTAGACTGCAGAGGAACAACAGTGTGCTTCTTGAGGCTGGTATTCTTACTGCTTCTTTTACAAACAAACCAACCCAAACAAGCAGAGAATCCAAAGTGATTTTGCCCAAAATAACTGGCAGAGCCAGGAACTACAAGTCCTGATTTTGATTCTGTGCTCTGGCCACTATCAGGTTTTGCCATTTGTTTCAACACATGCAGGTGATGAGAAGGATAATATTTATGATCACTAAGCTTTTTTTGATGTGTTTTCTTTCATGCTTTTGTAAACAAACCTTTTTTATTTGTTCTAGGAGTTACTGTCAGTGCTGATTTATGTTGTTATATTTGAACATAAATCTCCATTGTTTAAAAATTATGTTTTGTACATGGCTGTTAAATTATGAACACAGGAAGAGCATTTAAAAACCCCTCAACTTTTCTGTCATGTTTGCCCCATGTGAAAATCATTTATTTCATTTTTATTTCTTTAGACCCAGGGTTAGGAGCTTAAACTTCCTTTTGTGTTTGTGTCAAAGATCACCCCTTTCTACCCAGTTTACACAATAACCTGATTTGGGTTGAGGCATCAAAGGCAAATGAAGAGGCTGATAGTCAATTCACTCTTTTGTCTCATTAACTGCCCAAATTTGCATGAGTTAATCCTACTAACTAGCTAGGATTGAACAGACTTTCCTTTCTCCTTTTGTTTTTCCTTCCCTTTTTGTTTCCTTTCCCCTTTTTCCTTCCCCCTCTTCTTGACATTCATACCCCCTTTTTGCAGATTTCTTGTGGCTGAGAATTCAGTCCCAGTGAAAAAAACAAAAAATAATTCAAAGTAAAAGTCATGACATGGCTTTAGCACTGACCTTTGCTTTCAAGCTATGTTGTCCATATTTTTATTCCATGATTTACCCATCATCCCTATTCCTCTGTAACACAGGTTTTGTGCATCTGGATTTTGAGGTAGGTCAATGATTGGGCCAGATCAATCTTTTGGCCCTGTGGTGTGTCTTTTGTATGATTAGGTTTTTTCAAGGGAATGTCCAGCAATCCCTACAAAGATCAGTAGTACACTGTTTGTGCTGACCTGTTCTGGGATTTAAACAGCTGGATCAGGCATGGGAGATCAGTTGTCATTTCCTATGATCTGCCATAAGCTGCACCACAACTGAAACTTGGGCATCTGTTAAACAAACCAGCTATCTGCTCTCTCAGTCTGTATTGAATAAACAATGTCACATTTAACATGGTTTGAATAGATGTAGATTTCTTAACAGGTTACCAAGAAATTTTGATGAAATTCTGCGTGAACAAATCAAAATTATACTGCTCACTTTTAGATGGCTTAGCACAAGAAGGCATTTCAGTTGGGTAAATTTTATTAGCATGTCACATAGCATTTCCTCAGATGTAGAATTTTCAAGAACCTTTCATAGGGAATAAGTACATGGCACATGATCAGGACTTTCAGTTCATGCTGTACTTGGAAGAGCATAGTGAGGAAAACACAATTTGAAGAATTGCAAAACTGGAAATTTGTAAAGCAGACTGCAAAATTTTTGGTTGTAATTTCCTATCCTCCTCTTTGAATGCCCAAGTGCCAGCTAGGGAAATATTATAAGTACCAGCTGTTCTGTACAACTCTACAATTACAGATATTAAATGGAGTAGTATTCATGCTCTTCAAGAAAGTGGTTCAGAACATAATCACTAAAGTAAAATCTGAGTTCTAGATATAGTGTGTGTTTCAGGTGTGGGTAGTATTGTGAGTGATAACCATTAAATGAGGCACCCAGTAATGTACTTTATTCTTCAGTTCTGCTGCAGAAATAATCACAAACACAAATTTAGATGACCTGCTGCTTTGCTCCATGCAGTATACAACACATTGTTTTGTGGCCTTATTTTTCTAAAAAGTAAGAACATATGATAAAGGATTTCATTCTTCATGATTCAGGTCATTGAAATAAATTTCCTTTCTTTTTATGTGGTTATCAAGAATATTAAACAACTCCCTGAGAGACTAGTGCAACCTAAATAAATAGATGTACTTGAAAAAAATGCTTAATTCATAATGACTAATGCTGTAACAATTCTGGGTTTGTTTGAGACTTCACAGTGATCCAGACCCTTGTGACTTCAAAGAACATACCCAAATTAGCACTCTTTCAGGAATTGGATTTAGGTCATACAGTTCAGTAAATAACACTGAAGATAACGATTTATCTAATCTTCTGCTGTTGCAACAAATGCAGTTTATTGGAAGGACTCAGTTGACACTTCCTATTACTTTAAATTTCATTACTACAGTTGTAAATAAAATGAGAAATAATTTTCATCTGTTTGAATGCTGATTTCTGTGCTGTACGGCTAGGTTATTAAAAATACTGTGGTTTGTTGGGAAGGAAGATGTTTTATATTACAAATGTGTTCTGCTACTGTTATCACAAAATTCTTACCTCAATTCTCATTTTTCTACTCTGAATCAAGAAAACCATGCCTTGCACTGGCATTAGACTTGTATGCAACCTCCCTGGGTGTTAATTTCTTGAACGGCACAAAACTGGAGATAATTTCTCTATCCCATATTGCAGTACAAAAGTTGATATATTTCATATTTCATTCTGTACTGGGAATCATATATATACACGTGTGTGTGTGTCAGTTCTGAAGTCATATTCTTTAAAAGAAATTGAATGACAGGACTGATTTGTCAACTTTGGACATTTTTTGCTTGCAGAAATTAGCACCTGGGGTTAGTCAGTTTGCTTACACCTGTGTACAAGATCATCCTATCTGGACTAACCAACAGTTTTGGGAAACAACCTTCTACAGCAACGTGCAAAATCAAGTTCGCTCCCTCTACCTTACAGCCAAAGATGACAACCATGCAGTACAGTTGAAACAAAAGGTAGGAAAATATATTAAAATATTAAAGTAAAATTTTTATTCACATATTATTTGTCTCCTAGGTTACAGAGAGTTAAGTTACGTTTTTTCCAATTTTATGTGTTTTTCTTTCTTTTTCTCCCGTATTACACATTATACAATAACATGAGAAATAATAGAAATTTGCATTTATCTGCAAAGCATTATAATTTGATGTTAGCTCAACTTAGTGTGGAAAAAGCATTTGCAAGATACCTAGTCATTCATTAATTTAACATCAGGCTTTAGGTCACTAATATCAGCTGCCAGATTCCTTTTTTCTGCTTTGACTGTGTGCCATCTACCTAGTTTGCTTTAAGCTAATGCTAGAATTGGACTCCAACATATGAAAACATGAGTGTTTCAGCTGGTCTGGAAACTATTTATATAAAAGCTTCCCTCACCTGAACATCCTGGGAATTTGGAGAATATTGCCAGCATCGAGCCATGAGCTGCATGTTATTTCTCAATCTGATTTATGCTTGTTCTTATTTGAGCTAAGTGGATAAGCTGAGGAGAGCAGCTATGTTAAAATCAGTAAACCACTCTGAAGAAACATGGAAGATCGGATGGCATAAAAAAGACCTTTAAAGCAATGATGTTGTTTAGATCTGTCCACGTTGTGGTACTGGTGCATTTCAGTAAACTGCTCTCAAAGACTCAGTTCCCATAATCATAACTGTCCTTAAACCCTATTGAGGGTAGTTATTTGCTCTTTCTTTTTATATTAATATGTAATTTAAATAGCTGAAGAAGTTTAATTAGCAATTGAATAAATAAAGTTTTGGCTAAGCATTGTTTTTTGAGTTGTAGCTTTATAATTCCTTCTGTGTCTTTATATTTCTTTTTCTGTGTCATCCAGGAGAAAACTCCTGCAGACCAGGATAAGACAGCAATGGACCTGGCTGCTGAGCAGCTGAGATTGTGGCCAACCCTTAATAAACAGACACAGCAGGAGCTAGTCCAGAATGAGGAAAGCACAGTTTTCAGCCAGGCCATTCATTTTGCCAACCTCATGGTCTACCTTCTGGTGCCACTGGATACAAGTAAGAACAAGCTGCTGAGAACATCAGCTACTGGGGACTGGGAGAGTGGAAGCAACAGCATTGTCACAAACAGGTGGGTATCCAAGGCCTGTGCTCATCCAGCAGGATGGGCCATGGCTTGCAAAATGGCTGTGCTCTAAATACCAAAATGTTTCAGCATCTTCACTTCCTTTCAAGTTCACTGGTTAAGGAGAGTAGAAGTCTGACATGATTCCTCTCAAATAACAGAACTTTGTCTGGAGTGATTTACTTCCATTTAAAGGAACACTGTGTTGTCCCAGTAAGACTTTTTAATCGAGTAATGCAGATGTTGAAGAAAAACATGGAGTTTGATGAGAAAGAAAACAGAAGCCCCAAACCCACTTGGTTAGTTTTTATATAAATGGAAAAAAACACAGTATGAACCTAAAATCAAGAAAGCATTTGTATAGCATCTATAAAATCTGCATTTCTATGCAACAGCTGCAAAGGAGGAAAGGCACTGAGGTCACAAAAAGCAAGAGGGCTAAACCACAATGGCAAAGGTTAAATTACTAAGGAAGCAGTAGGAGTATAACACCAGTTCCATTCATTCCCTAGCATGCAAATCCAGGACATTTCGTAACAAGCCTTCCTCCCTTTTTGTTTATTGTCTTCATTATCACCTCTCTGTACAAATTCTCACTTGATAAAATTATAGAACACGATGTGAGACTGCTGGCATCAAGTAGAGGACTATCAGGATGAAACTCCCCATGGAGTTACTAATTTCTGCTGACTACACACCTCTAATCTCAGGCATTAGGCTTAGTAAGTAGCCTGCTTGTGGTATATGTTGCAATCTATGAATTTGGCCCCCAATATTATTATGGGAGGTATTTTTAGACATTCAAAGTACATTTCCCACTGAATTGCTTGCTTATCTAATGCACAAAAAACATTTTCTTATGATCTTTTTTAGCTTTTGTTTGCTTTGCTGTGCAACCTAAATATACATTTAATGTATCTTTCTTTATATAACTGGATACTTGCTTACCATGGATTGCAAATACTTTACTTGACTTTATGAAGAGAAGACATAGAGCTCTCAAAAAGCTGTTTTTTCTCTTCTGGGCCTATCTGTGCTGGACTCATGGAGAGAAAATTGTCCTGTGTCATCATTTATGAAGTTTTGGCAATGAAAATACAATGTAACTGTGGTACCACCATGTGCTTTTAGCAAGGTTTGGGAATTGTAACTAGAAAAAAACTCCACAGCTTGTCAGTGTCTATCCAAGTGTCATATGTGCATCACCAGCTGAATTATTCACACTTGTTACTGCTTTTTTTCTGCCTTTAGCATTGCAGGCAGTGTTGCAGAGAGCTATGACACTGAGAGTGGGTTTGAGGACTCGGAGAACAATGATGTTGCAAACGCAGTCGTGCGCTTCATCACCAGATTTATTGACAAGGTTTGCACAGAAAGTGGGGTCACGCAGGATCACATCAAGGGTCTGCACTGCATGATACCAGGTAGGAATTGTCACAAAAAGGTGCTTTATGGTCTTTCTCTTTTCCTAATTAAACAAATGCACTTTTTAATTTGAGTTACCATCAGAAAAGTTAGAGTGTTAGATATGTTTTCCAGATTTTAATTGCTGTTGAATGTCAGATGATTATTTCCTTGATGTCAAAATTTGAGAATTTCAGAGCTAATTACATTGTATGAGACTTCATTTATGGTGTTCCTGTTCTCCAGGCATTGTAGCAATGCACATAGAGACTCTGGAGGCTGTCCATCGGGAGAGCAGGAGGCTTCCACCAATACAGAAGGCAAGTGTTATGAAACGTATTTGTATTCTTTACAAGTACTAGAATCATAAAATTTAGTAATCTTTTTTTTCCTCTCATAATGTTATGAGGAAATATCAAAACATTAAAAGAAAATTTCCACCAGTGATAAATAAAGTGCTTGGCTTTGGTCTCATGAAATATGAAACCAGTAGAGCCAGACTTCTGATCATAAACAAGCTGTTGCATGCCCACTGCTTTTTGAGACCCATTTCTCTTCGTTGAGTCCAAACTCCATCTCCCTTCTTTGGTCTCACTGTCATAACAATTTTGTTTTTAAGCTTTTAAAACCAAATATTATTACTAGCCTGAGGTATAGCACTGATTTACACTTACACTTCCATTTATTTTGCATCAGCCCAAAATTCTACGGCCAACTTTACTGCCAGGAGAAGAATTTGTTTGTGAAGGTCTCCGTGTGCTGCTGGATCCTGATGGCAGAGAGGAAGCCACAGGAGGACTGCTTGGAGGTCCTCATATCCTCCCTGCTGAAGGAGCTTTGTTCCTTACCACTTACAGAATTATATTTAAAGGCACTCCTCATGATCAACTGGGTAAGAAAATCCAAACAGTGATAATTGTGGTCCTTCAGATAGGCAGGATTCTGAGCTGGCCTGTCCACCCATTCAAGCATCAACATCATTAAACAGTTTTTTACAGACACTGGAAGCAAGTGAAAGGAAAAGTACTCATGAGTTGGTATTCAACCTAAAATTATTGCTTGGAAATAATAGTATTTTCTTAATATGTCAGCTCTTTTGAATGATAATTTTTCACGATTTAATGTGCCATTTCTAAGCATATTGTCATTCAGATCTATAAACTTGTTGCAAAAAGTTCATGGTCGTATGTAAAGATATCAAAGTATCTATTTTCTATTCATAAGTTACATATTGCATAATGAAATCTGAATAAACTTGAAATTGTTTCTTTAGCCCCTACCAACCTAGGGTTTGGGGGTGCATTTCCATTATGTAGAGAGACTCAAAAGGAAGGAGAATATTTTTCTAATCATCACAGCTGAAACAGAGTAGAAATTCAGATTGCAAATGATATTTTAGCAATTTGCCAACTTTTCAGGTGTTTTGCCTGAAGTGAATCCATCTATACCATCATGTTCACATTGCTTTGTACTTACTCCCTCTTGTTTATTCCAGTAACAGTGTGAGCAGAGCTGGCTGTGTGATCTAACGAGTGTGTGTGTGTTGTATCCTCAGTTGGGGAGCAGACTGTGATCCGGAGCTTTCCTATCGCCTCTGTTACCAAGGAGAAGAAGATCAGTATCCAGAACCAGCTGCAGCAGAGCATGCAAGAAGGGCTGCAGATCAGTTCAGCCACTTTTCAGGTAAAAGGAAGTTTTGTGAAAATTTATGTGGCTACAGTCAACTCAAAATATTTACGAGCAGCACTTTGCCCAGGTATTCATGAGGAGTCTGGTTTTCTGCCCTGTAAGGTCAATAGACAAGGCAGAACTCATAGAAACCCTGGCATTTCTTGGCCCACTTGGTATTTACAGAGGGTTGCTATTTTCACGTTGGATTTCTTTCACTGCTTTCCTCACCTATTTTGGAAGCAGAAAAGGGCTGGTTTGGGTCCAGAATCCCTTCATGTAAGTAGAGGCCTAGAGAGTCTAGTGAGAACCCACTTTCTCCCTCCTCCAGCTACATGGAATCAATATGGAAAAGCTCTGGGTATTGCTTTCTTCTCAAGGTTTGTTACTTCATCAGCTTTCTGTTAAAATCCATGGCAGAATGTCGTGGGATGTCACACATGGAAGCTGTGCTTCCAGGAATCTTTAGGGTAGAACCCATGAGCCTCTATATGACAGGCACAGATCTTGGAATTTTCTGTAGGATACCCATCAGTGTGTTCAACAAAAGTGTGTATTGCAGGGCAATTGATAGAGATGGACTTGTAAAAATTAGGAATCCTGAAGTCTTTCCTGAATTTTCCTTCTTGGTTTTGACCTTAATTGTAGTCAAACCCTAAGAGATCAAAAGCTGCAAGCAAAGAGCAGAATATCATGGACTGAAAGTAGACTGCAGTGCTTAAGATATGAAATACTTTCCTGGGCTGACTGACTGCAGAAGCATATTTTCATTGAGAGCAATAACTCCGACATTTGAAAACAAAATAGCACTTTACTAATTTTCTACAATAATGAACATTATTTAGCTAATCATCCTTCAGTATCATCTTCAAAAGCAAAAAATTAGGAACACAAATGAGTAAAACAAGCAAAAAAAAGTTGTTCTTGTGGATTTTTGAGGGGACTTTTATTTTCCAGAACTCTTTTTACCAGAATACTTAGCATGCTTCAATGATGTGATAAATACAGACTTCAGCTCAGAGCTGGATTCGGGTCAAACATCATCTTTGCTTTTGTTTAGCATAGTTTTGTGTTAGGTTATGAGAACAAAAACAATCCTCTAACAGTTTATTCCCTGTCCCCTATGTAACAGCCAGGGTTCAATACAGGATGAAATAGCCCCTCCCCTTTGTTGATTAATTATGATTTTCAGATGGGTTTGTGTGCAGCTATGCTGTTTGGTATCTTTAAAACTTCAAATCAATGTAACTCTGAAAGACTGAAGAGCTCCTTTCAAGGAGGTCCTAGAACAACAGAGCCATTAGTCATTTGGAAAGTATTTACAAAACAAGTGAAATTGGAAAAGCAAGGATAAAATCCACCTCCTAGATGGCAAGCAAAGGAATTTAAAAGGTGTCTAGGTATGCACTCAGAAATAAAACTCTAGGATATTTCTTTGTTTGCTTTCTCCACATTCTTAGAGTTCTTTTGGGCCTTTTTATGGATTCTGTATTTTCTGTCTCGTATTTGTTTTCCCCAAATTGTTGACTTCCTTTCGGCAGAGAATGATTGGATGCGATTTTTTTTCCCCCAGAACCTTTCAAAAAAACTTTTTTAGTCAAGTGGATGGATCAGTGTTGAACAGCACAAGGTTATTTCCTTTTTAAGGAGCAGATTTCACTATCACATTTTTGTTGCCAGTAGTTTTCTATACTTTGCACGATGAGGCCAAAATTGAAACATCAGTAATAGAAATATAATGGTTGTGACATATGCATGCTGAAATTGCTGGTTTGCCGAGTCTTTGAAGTGCATTACCAACCTCAGTTCCCAATGTAGGAGCAGAGCTGGCAGACTATTTCCCTGCTAAACTGTCCCATGTGACCAGAATTTGAATTGTTGTAGATCTCTTAGTGCCAGCACTACAACTTGGATTTACCAAAATATTTTGTATTTGATCTTACGAGAATTCCAGATGCTGCCTAGTGAAGATACCTTAGTATTAGGACATAAATTTAAAATAGGAAATAAAAAATTCTTCAAGTGTGTAATAGCCATCAAAATAAATGGGACATATGTACATATATCTGTATTTTCTGAAGGGCATAATACTGGGAAACTATGGGAATTTTGCTACTATATTTTAGAATCTTCCAGTTTCTGAAATTCTCAGATTGTTTTTCCAGTTTCTAACATGTCACGTCTTTAATACACAGTTAATTAAAGTAGCATTTGATGAAGAAGTGAGTCCCGAAGTGGTGGAAATATTTAAGAAACAGTTGATGAAGTTCCGTTATCCTCAATCCATCTTCAGCGCTTTTGCCTTTGCAGCTGGGCAAACAGCACCACAGATAATTCTACCAAAACAGAAGGAAAAGAACACTTCATTCCGGTACTTCATTCTTTTCTTACTGATGTCCTTGTCTTGTACTATCCAAATGCACTGAACAACCTGAAAGCTCTGCACAAGTGGAGATCATGTCAAAATAAGTGTTTGCTATTTTGCATGTCTTTGTATTTCCTGAGTAAGAGATAGATTAGTATGATACAGATGTTTATTTGCGATAGGAATTATATTATTTATCTAAACTTCTGGCTGCAGTAGGTTTGAATGAGTGCCTTTATTACATTTTGAAACACACAAAATAGAAGAAGCATCTTGAGCTGTGCAGCCTCAAATGGGAAATAAGATTAATTATGTATTACTTTATAATTAGTAGCCTAGCCACTTATAGCCTAGTGTGGATTAGTGTTAATTTTACCCTGTGCATTTATTTGCCCTACTTGTTTTTAATTTAGAGTTTGAGCTTTGGGTCCTCTTTTGAGTTTTATGTTGCATGTTAATTTTTACTGAATCAGCTGCATCATTAATCTATTCCAGAGTGGTAGGTCCTGTGATTCTCTGTTGATTAGTGCATTGTTGACACAGAAAATAGAATCTCAAGCTAGTCATGAAATCATAAAACTTAAAGGTAATTTCTATCTTTCCTGCCTTTACTTTGGCAACTTTCTAGATTTATCGCATTACTAGCAAAATAAAAAAAAAACTAAAGAAACATGATATCTGCTCATTCATTACCAGTAGAAAACAAGACACAAATTTATCTCCAAGTAATACAATTTTTGTTTAAAAAATAATATAGGAAGCAATTTTTCTGAAGTTTGTAATTGTTTGTATTAAGAGAAAAATTCTTAAATCCGTTTTATTTGTGTTTGTCATAGAAATCTGTAAATGCTATCAGGCAGAATCAGATTAATATTTCCAAATACTTTTGGGGATTTTTTTATCTATAGTACCTTCTCCAAAAGCATTGTGAAGGGAGCAAAACGTGCTGGGAAGATGACAATTGGGCGCCAGTACTTGTTGAAGAAGAAAACAGGCACCATAGTGGAGGAAAGAGGGAATCGGCCTGGCTGGAATGAAGATGATGATATCTCTGGTAAGAGTGTGGCTTTTTTAACCATGGTGGTTAATAAATCTATCCTATTATGCATCCATTCTGGTATATTGAATGAGAGATGCCTTCAATAAGAAATTGAAGGATTTTCCTAGACAGGAAAGAGAAGGGTTTCAAATCTGTGCATTTAGTGAGTGTTTTCTTTTGCAATGAGAAGAGGAAGTTGACTTAATTCAGTGGTATAGCAAAGTACTAGATTATTTTTTAATTATAAAACTATTTAGGTATGATATCTTTTAGATCATTTTTACATCATGGTGGTGGAGGTGAAACAGCACAGAAGCATGCTGCAGCTTCCATTTATCTCTAGGCATCTGGCATCTGCAGCTAGTCTGTGATGAGAAAGCAGTAACTGGTGAGGTGCAAGAATGAGCAAATTGGAGACCTTTGTGGATGTGGAACTGACCAATGATTTCTGAAAGCAGCAGAACTCATTACTGCTGAAAATACCACTTTGTATTTTTGGTTGAAATTAGTTTGGGGTAGAAGGTAGAAAGGAGTTTGGGCATTTTGTGCAGTTTGTGTGATGGTGTGGGCTTTGACTTTCCCCAAAAAGCCTCTTTTCCTCCCATATGCTGCTGTCTGTATGTCCTTATCTGGACCACTGCTAATTTATAATAAACCACTAGAGGGAACCAGATTCTCCTGTACATAAACAGGTGTTGTTTTGTCAAAGCATTCCTTCTTTTAAAAAAAAATAGGCATCTCAGATGATGAAGTGTTCTTCAAACATTGATAATTTCTTCCAAACATCAAACAAGCTGAATTCTCCTTTTGAATATTTGCTCACTGAGCAAGGCAACTCATGTGACTTAGGAGCAGATGTATGAAAGTTGTCTAAAGCAGGACTGAAGCCTCTGTTCTCTCTGAAATGAAGAAAGCCATTCCAGGCAAGCTTATAAATACTGGTCCTCTTCTTTCATTCCAGATAAAGTGATGAGAAATAGGCAAAAAAAAAAAAGTTTGGAAAGCACAGAGTGTCTTTAGAGTGCTGAAAAATTATGTTCTTATTTGAATTTCCAGCATCCTCTTGAAGTGCTGAGTTATCTGGTGTTCTGATGTTACATTTTCTTTGGGGCAGAAACAATTCTGCAGGCTGTACCTGGGTGATTTAGGGGTGATTTTGTGTCCTTCACCCAGAGACACCAAGCACAGTTGTACTTGTGTGTTCATAGTCTCTTGATGATAAAGAAGTTTGAAGAGTTTTTGCATTGCTGGTATACAAAACAACGGTACTCTGCCATGAACACAAGTGCTGTATAAGATTAGTGATGGTCACTTTTTTCCTTCCCTAAAAAAGATATGAAATAATAACTTGTGAGTTTTTAGGCCTGCTGCTTTCCAGGTGTTTCGGCTGGGAACATGTTAAGGTGACCAAAGGCTGAGTTTGCCTTTCTCTCCATGCAGCAGTGGCACATCAGGGGCAGGGAGCTGTCAACAGCAGTGACTCTGCTTCAGACAGAGTGCAGAGAGCCACAGGGAGTAATCACTGCAATTCCTTTTATTCTGCCTGCTGTGGCTTTGGCTTTGTTTTTGACTTGTTCGCAAGTCTCAAAAACTGAAGTATAGGAAACTATACAGCTCTGCCAACAATGAACTGTCTACAGCAGGTGATGCACTGTCTTAAAAAAGAAATGTTAAAGATAGGACCAGAAGGAACTTCAGAGATCAAGTAGTCCAACTCTCTGCCCCAAGGCAAGATCAACATACTTCATCTGTTCCTCATAGGTGTTTGCCTAACTTCTTAAAAGCTTTCAAAAGTGAAGGTTCCACAACTCGAGGCAGCTCATACTAAAATCATCCTTAATGCTGGAGAAAACAAGCAATTTTCTGAGATTCAGAACTAAACATCATCTTGCTGCAATTTAAGCCCATATAGAAGAGATGATTCATTCCCCTCATTCTGATTGCAATGCATAATGTATTTATGATCTATTGTAATATTTTTCTGTATTTATGATCTATTGCAATATTTTTCTGTTGTCTTCTGAAGGTTGAACCAAGCAGTTCAGTTCTTTGTTTATTAGTCTTGATGGGCTTCTGATCATCCTCATTGCTCTTTTCTCAGGCGTCTTTAGGTAGTCCACACATAACTTGCAATGTGATTTCGAAAACTGGGCACAGTACTGTAGTTATTAGTTGTTGCCAATGAACATCTAATTTCCCTCAAATTCCTCCTCGTCTCTTTGTTTTCAGAGTTTAGAATCTCTCAATCATTAGTAAATTCTATTTCTTATAGTAGTCATATGGGTGTGTTCAATAAACAAGACACTGTGAAACTTTCTTTTGAAAATAGTCTTATCTCAAAAACAGTAAAACAGTGAGATTACTGCTTGTTTTTTTCAAAATCAAATAAATTATGTTAAACTTGAGACAGCAAAATATCTTCATCTCCCTCTTCAGTTTAAGGACATGGATAGGAGCTCTTAAGTTTAGCTTTTTATGCACAGGAGAATGTTTTGCAAAGTTTGATCACCAATGTACCTGCTTTCTTGGGAGAGAAATCCATTTAGGAAAAAGTATTTCACAAAATACACCCACATCTTGAATCAGTTATAGCTTTCCGTTCAAAACTGTTAAATACCAAATTTTGTCTGACCCAAAAAAATTATTTCTAAAGCTCATTTAAATTCATTTCTCATTAGTGCACTTCATACTTCAGATGTTGTGTGACTTCTTTTTACCATGACAAATATCGAAAAAGAGAAGAGATGCAGAGTGTTCAACTTTATTATTTATCAAATAGAGGACTTTTTTTTTCTTTAGCTGAAAGGGCAAAGAAAATTTTTCATTTAGCTTTTATGCTAAGATGCACAGAAAAAAAAAATCATATAGGTACTACTCCTGTAAATTCTGAATGTTGTCTACTGCCGGTAAAGTGTTAATTATAGCATGATTTTTATTTTCTAAATAAGTTTAAGTTCCAGGTTTATGAAGTCCTGTTTTAAGTTTAAATCCTCATGTACTTTTCTGTGCCTCATCCATGAAGAAATGCTTCTCATATGCACATATTTCAATGCTTGAGATGGTAGCAAGTAACTGATACATGCTGTGAGCAGTAAATCTGCTCTCAGAAGTATTTGGAAATGGTTGAAAGTGTCACTAATAGGCAGGTGGCAGGTTTTGTAGAAAGACCTTGCTTGACTTGAATTTCAGAGTAGTTTGAACTTGTGACATAGTTTTTTATCCCTTATAGTTGAAGTTTTTTCTCTTTGGAAAGGACAGCTGATATGCATGGCTGAAGAAAGCTGCTGCCTGACATTGAGACATTCAGAACTCAACAGTCATCTCTTGTGAAATTACAACACTGAAACACTTCTTAGGCTGAGTCAAGCCTTAAAAAGATTGTTACCTCTTCTGAAGATAGTTTAAAGAAAGTTATGTAGTTTATTTTTATCTTGAATGTGTAATGAATCTGTAAAGAATTTGAAAATTGGTAAATAAAGATTATCTATCTTCAGTCCAAATGAATATGTGAGGTAACTTTCTCCAAGATTTTAGCTAGAGAGATGTCAGCCATGCCAGTCACAAGCACAGTAGGTAACTTGGTGCTGTAGTCAGGTTTGCTGACTAAAATGCTATTTTAGTGTTTATAAATTTGGTAAACTGTGGTTTGCATGTCCTGGATCTTGCCATTCACCTCTGAGAGCAGGGCAAACTTGTTTAGAAGAAAGTAGCATTGTTTGCTGTGTAACTGCTGGCCTCCCCAGTAAGATTTTTCCCTTTAGTTTCAGATGACAGTGAGCTGCACACCAGTGGTACCCTGAAAGCATCAGAAAAATCAACCATGGAGCAATTAGTAGAAAGAGCCTGTTTCAGGGACTATCAGCGTTTGGGGCTGGGGACCATCAGCACTAATTCTTCTCGCTCAAAAACAGAATACTTAAGAATAACTGCACTGAACAGGATGTATTCCCTTTGCAGGAGGTGAGTTTACCAATTCACTGAAGTAGGTGAAACTAGAGACACTAGAGTGTATGTATATCTGCATTAACATATTTGCATTTAAAATCTATCCTATTCCTGAATAAAAAAGCAAGCTTCAGAAGGAATTATAAATAACTGTTTTCTTCGAATTAAAAAGTACGTGTTACTTCATGTAACACTTGACTTCATGAAAGTATTTACTTTAAAAGTTTGTCATGTGCTGAAAGTCACATGCTGTGTTTTAGCACATCAGTGTTACTAAGTCCTTTTTTTTTTGTTGTGAAAGCTGATGTAGTTTACTGACACTGCCCACAAAAATTCCTTTTAATACAAAAGCCTATCTGCATGAGTCATATCAGAAGACATTTGCATTCTCTAGAGCCAGTTTAGGCTGGTCATTGCTTTCATTATGGACAATGGAATTGCCAGGAAGTAGGGCACAGAAGAAAACATACTAGATCCTTTCTTGTTTTCTGACTTGTCCAGAGTACTGGTTTTGTTTAGTCACCATGGAGTACAGTGCAGATGAAGGCATGAAATCTGTCCATTTTCATTATGCTTTGAACATTATGCAGACAATCCTTTCCTCCCCTAAAACCGTGAGTTTTTAATATTCTCTAGGCTTTTTTTGAAAATATAATTAGTATCTAAAAGAATTACAAATCTCAGGATATAAACACTTACCTACTGCTATATTGCTGTGGTTGATGTGTAGACTGTAAATACCATGTGCATTTATTTTGTCTGAGGGCAATTGAATAAATATCTGAGAATTGAATTTGCAGGAATAGTGTATATTGTAGAGGCAATAAAAGCTATTTAGTAAGCAGTTTCTTGTTCCTCATCTTAGTTTCTTCTTAACGCATGAAATTGGCACTTAAGTTGATTTTTGATTTTTTGGAGGAGATAAAAAATGATATTTCATATTGCTTGCATCCTTCTGTCACTAACATGAACAAAACAACCATCTTGCTGTGTTTTCTGTCTTTAAAGGTATTATGTCAGTGAATTTGCTAATCTCTTAGTGTATTGCAGTGTTTCAAACAGAACATTAAAATGCCCTGTTAAACACTCTATTCCAAGGACTCTGTAAAATTTAAATGTATTTTTCTGTAAACCAAACACTATTGTTTTCATTGTGATACTTTGGACAATCTAACATTCTTTTCTTTCAATTCTCATATTTCATATACAATTGTCAAAATGGAACTACTGCATCATTTGCATACCTCAAATTTGTTTTCTGTCATGCTTAAAAATACAGCTTCATTATAGTGACAGATAAGAGAGATGCTAAGAAGAAAAATTCTACCAAATAAAATGTAACCTTAAATGGAAAGTGATTAGTAATGGTAGTCTTACAAATTTTTCATCATTCAATTTCTATTTGAAATGTAGTTTGCTTAAATTAATGTATTTGCTAGGCTTGGACTAAAATTACTTAAAAAAATAAAAGCAACTCTAACAGTTAAGGTGTATTTCATTAAGATGTGTTTTCAGCTTATAATTTTAGGAAGTTTTTTTTTCATTGCTGAGCATTTTGAAAGCCATTTTAATTGTTCAATTTTTTATTTGTTTTCCCTTTGCTGTCAATGCAGTTATCCTGGGCTGCTGGTGGTGCCTCAGTCTGTGCAGGACAGCAGCCTGCAGAGGGTGGCTCGCTGTTACCGCCACAATCGCCTGCCCGTGGTCTGCTGGAAGAACACTAAAAACAGCACCCTGCTGCTGAGGTCTGGGGGCTTCCATGGAAAAAGCGTGGTGGGCCTCTTCAAATCCCAAAACACACATCCCACGGGTGAGTTGGTGCAACCAGGCTTTCTGTAGAAGGAATTTCATGTGGAAATGCTTATTTTGCCAGAGGAAAGTCAGTGATTCGATTGAATCAAAAGTCTCAGGATGTAAGTGGTTATCTGATATTATTAGTTACTCTATGTCAAAGTCCTGAATGGTATGAAAGCAGTTCCAAAAATGTGAATGAGTAATTTGGACAGGGATTGGACCAACACAAGATTCATCAGAGTAGTTAGTTTTTCACAAGAATATAATATTAGGGTAACATGAATTTTGGAAATAACATTCGTTGGCTTCCATCATTCACAGGCAATGTTTAGGATACTTCTCACTGCCTGGATTTCCATCTCAACTGATAGCTTTTTCAGAATTAATTTCATGCCAAGAATGAGTCAGTATTTTCTTTAATCAAACTGATAGTTGTTTAGAAATTATTCCAGAATTAGGCCATATTTTTTCTTTTTGGATGGAAAGGAAATATGAGGTTGCATTGGAGTACCAAGGGAGCAAAGAAATTCTATTATCCTTTTTATGTTTGTGTTTCTCTCCAGTAATGGCTAAAATTGCAGCTAAAAGTTCTGACTCTATTCAAGTGTGTTCTATAGAATTTTTCAAAACCTATAAGAAGCATACTGTACACCTTTGTACAAGTACCGTAAAAGTAATTTGAAGATTATATGATTTAAATTTTTTTACATGCTTTAATTTTTTCTTTTCCTCCATAATTTTTCCTTCAAAGAATACCTTTATAAACGCCACAGTTTTCTCTCTTTTTAAGAGCAATTTATATCAGACATAACGAGGTTTTGTGTGGATCAAATACACCTTTAAAATCTCCTTATTTCAAAGATAGAAAACTGTTTTTAATATTACTCTCTGGACTGACTGTTAAGGCTAATTTGGAAATCACTAATGATCTACTGAATATTCATTGCTATGACATTGATTGAATGTATCTCTTCAATGTTTTATGGGAGCATTTTTTAGTTGGAGTGATGAGCAGGGGAAGGCAGTTGAAATTTATATAATGTGTTTTTGTTGAGAGGATTAATAAAATGAATCAGTGAAGTACTACCAGTAGTTGTCACAGCAGCTGCCAACGCTAATGGCTACACCAGTTCTTCCCCACATGCTGCTGGTGTGAATCCCAGGCATGGCAATTCAAGTGTTAGTCTTCAACTGATTTAATACTGTTCGTCCTGGCTGAAATACAGACGGGGCATCTTTAACCTGGTACAAATAGAGAATAAATTGAAAAAAATCTGCAGGAATAGTCTCAAAATTATGTAAAGACAAACACTTTGATGTTTTCTGTAGTAGTTTTCTGATGGTTTCTTTTCTTAGTTTTATATAGCCTTTTATATTGCCGTATGTCCACCAGAATATTATGGAGTAGATAAACAGATTGACAATAACTGTGTCTGACAGATGCTTCCTTCTGGAATTACTGTTTCTTTTAAAGTGTGAAGAAAATGGAGACTTCCCTCAGGAAAGTACAGCAAGGAAAATTGAGAATATTTATAGGGTGTTTATCTTAGTCTTAATGAAGCTGAAGCTTGTTGAAACAAACCTGATCAACAAAGGTAGTTACACACAGCTGCCTCAGCAGGACTTGTGTGCAGTGAAGGAAAGTCTGTAATGAAAAACGCATTGTGAAGCAAACCAAGAGGACAAAGATAATCTGACATTAAATTCAAGTTGACACATTCATTCTTTTCTAAGAAGAGATTTAGTAGGAGTAGGTTTTTACTGGTCAGTTCTGGATTGATACAGAGAAACAAGGAGGGCCTGCTGGAACTTAAGGAACATTTTTGTGATTTCCTGTTACGTGGTGTGTTACGCAAGTTTTCAAAGCATAGTTGGAGGTCAATATGTTATATAAGAAGCACAGAACATATTTTTAGAGAAATTATGCACAGTACTTAATTTCTGTGTGGAACCAAACTGCATGTGCAACAGAACTGTATTTTCTAACGTCTGTCCAAAAAAAAGATTGTTAACAGATGTTCAAATACGAGGTGGAAAGTGTATAGGTCTTTTGAAATGTTCCTTTGAAACCTGCAAGTTGGTTTCTGAATTACTTTGACCTCTCTGGGAATTTTGTGGCAGAGCACTGTCATTCTAAATATGACATTCTACACCTAAATTAGCATTTATTGGTCAGCTACCCTGTGGAAAGAACATTTATGTTTCTTGGGTGTAGTAACACTATCCCAGAAAACAGTTATCTTGGTTTTCAGGCTGAATTATTGATTGTATTAGGACTTGTAACATAAAGATGGGGCAGGCTAATTAGCTTACTGTCTATTAGTCTCCAGCATAGAATCTGATTGGATCATCATTGGAGAAAATTATTTACAATTTACCACTGTGTTTTGTCAAAATGTGCTCAATCAAATTCTTTAACTCTGTCTCTTATTCCAAATCTTGGCTCTTGTGAGCAAGATACCAAATCCTGGTTTAAGCAGCTGTGAAAATTTTTGCCCTATAGTAAGTCCAAAGATGGCTGTAATAAACTGGAATTTCAAAAATTCTGTTTTGCATTTGAAAAAAAAATAAACTGACTCATTAGTAGTGAACACTATTTTGTCATCGTGCTATGGCCCAGGACCTGAGCTTCATCTCCTTTCTGGAAATCCTTGCTCCTGGAAACAATGGGTGGAGTTTTTCTGGTTGGGATTAGGTTTTTCTTATTTTTGAAGGGTTTTTCTCTTAGTTCTGTGTTTTGTTAGTGGTTTCTTAACTTTTTTAATGGGCCCTGTATCCCAAGGAACCTCCAAGTACGGGTAAGTAACCTTCCTTTCCAGGAATGAGGAGCAGCTGGTTAAGTATGGTTTTAACTTACTTTTGTTAAAGAAACAGTTCTGTCTGTTCTCTGCACAGTTTGCTGACAAGTAGCACAAAGTTAGAAATGTTAGTTTTTGTTTGTAGAGTGAAGGGAAAGCTGCATTAGATTCACTCAGTTTGTGCTGATCACATAATGGCTAAGTAGTGGTAGTGGTTTAAGTAGTGACCGTGAGGTAAAAGTTTCAGAAATTCAGCTTTGTGTGGAATGCAAGAGAGCATTGCTGGATCCTGCTGTGCAGCCAGGTGATGAACACTTTGTCATTAAAGGGAAGGCCTTTTTTGAATCTTTGGCAGACAAACTAGGACATTTCCAATGCTCTGCTTTACACAGTAAACCTTTTATTCTGTGCATTTACAAACTGTATTTTTCTTTTTTAATGCAATCCACTCTTCTTGTGACTCTAGCTCCTGCTTCTCTAGAATCTTCAAGCAGTATAGAACAGGAGAAATACCTACAAGCCTTACTGAATGTGATATCCGTCCACTGCAAAATGAATGGCAGTAATACTCTCACTGTTAGCCCAACCATTGCTCTGTCTCCAGGTAAAATTGGTTTGTACACTGCTTTTCTCTGCCTAAGCTGACGAGTGACTTCTCTCTGATTTGGTGCTAGTTCAATGTTCCATATCAATTCTATTGTTCCCTTATTGTTGGACTTTCCAGGTAGCCTATTCACTCTTAGTTTCAGTGAATATGTTTTCTCTGTGTAAAGGATGTTTATAATCTTTCCGGAAATACTTAATAATTAATCTGGCAGTGAAGTCTTTTATAACTAATTAAGCATAAACTGCATATGGAATAAAAGACTACCAAATTTTAAAGGATGCAAAATCTGGTCTATTTCATAAAAAGAGACAAATTCTGCTGTATTTTGTATAATGAGGAGGTATGAGGTTGCAAGATCAGAACAGGTAACACTGTTTAGCTGCAGCAGCAGTGGAAGGCATATAGGCCTCTTTATGCATGACACACTCATAATGGGTTTCTGCTAATGTAATTTCCAAATAGAGCTCTATTTGCAGTGAAAACTCTTCAAAATACACTGTTTGAGTTTTGCCTGGGTGGAACCATGAAGAAATTAATCCATGTTTAATTTTAGTTATTTTATAATGAAACCTGGTGAGATTTAAGTGAGGGTAACCCCATGTCAGAAAGGACTATGTGACTTGAAATTGTGTCTGTCTTGTCTTAGTTGATTGTAATTGGCCTAATACTGCCAAACAGTGGCTTTTCTTGTAAAGTAACACCATCCCAAAGTGTGTGTGCTTTGCTTCATTTATTGTAAAATATGTTGATTGCTTAGCTGTATCTAACACCTCCATACTGTTGCCAAATGTACGCATTTGTCTTAAAAAATAAATCTAAAGTACAAAGTTGGCAAGAATTAGGTGTATTGGGTGAAAAAGGGCATTTTATCAGTCATATTAAGTGTTAGTCTGGTTAACACTGAAGCAATTTTTAATTTTCTATTCTTTTTTTGGCCGACTTTAGGCACTGAAACGAGGGCTTCAAGAATGTCTACTGTGTTTAAGCAGGTAGTGCCAGGACATTTGGATGTAAATCTATCCAATAGCTTTGCTCGAGGAGGTTAGTAAGACTAGCTCAAAGTCTATCATCTGAAGTAATAAATGATGAAAAAATGCTAGTGAAATAAAAATAATTATACTCTTTATTGATGCATTGCTCTGTGAAACAAAAAACAGAAATTAGATTGGCCTCAGTCCACAACATTATCTAATTTCTGTTCAAGTCCTTTACTTACTATTGAAATAAAGTTGGTTTCATGTTGGAATTAGTGAAAAATTAAGCCCTCAGATAGGGATTATGTTCCTAAATTATTTGTGATTCATCCATGTTTTTAAATTGTCTGTGTATAGCCTGATAATGCGTATTTTTTATAAGAATTTAATAGACTTTAGAATCTGCAATTACAGATCATTCCAATATGTGTCTGAAGCTTAGCTGATGCTTCATAACATTGCAAATAATCTGTGAATAATTTTAGTGTAAGTAGTAGGGAGTTATGTGGCCAGGTGTAGTAGGTAGGGAGAAAAAGCACATTCTTTGGAAAGTTATTCCTAGTTGCAGGGGCTCATCAGTGTCATTTCTACAAGAATATTTCATTCTGTTAGGGGATTCCATCTACTTGTACACTTCTAGTCTGATGAAAGTATTATGATTTTTGTAATGTGCAACATGTGCATACATTAATGCACCAAATTTCTTAAATATAGGTTTGTCAAAATAGGGATGAATCTTTTCCATAGGAAAGAACATTTTATATCTGCTTAATTACCTTTCAGCTGTGAAGGCTCCTTTTAAATTATTTCTAATCATCTGAAAGTTGTTTTTCTTCTATTTTGATACCTCATCTGAAATTACTTAGATTAATGTTAACCTGCTGAGGCCCATTCTAACCTTGTGTGATACAAATCCTACAGCTCCATATGAGGAAGGATAAAAATACTTTGTAGAGAAAAACTTCAGAAGAGGTGGATGGGGTTAAGGAAATGAGAGAAGGAAAAAAAACAAGAGGGAGGGAGAAAGGAAGATGCTCAGAGATGTACAGGGAAGTGATGTGAGAATTGTAGAAGGGAAGAGAGGAAGGGCAGGAGAAGATGTGGGCATCACCAAAGAATTCTGTGCATTTTCATTAATCATAGTAAATGCATATTTCTTATATAAGAGCCTTGTTCATGTTCTGTGCTCACTGTGTTGTTGCTGTGTCATAGCTGGAGATGAATAAAGCTGTGATCTGGGTGAGAGGGCTGGGGCTGAGGAGAGCAGGAGGGAATAGTGGCTCCAATTGCTGGATCAGTGGTGCTGTGCTCAGGCTGACTGAGCCCTGGAGCAGTGGCAGTGCTGGTGGCTGGCAGCAGAGCTTTGGTTGTGTTCCAGCCCCTTGTGCCAGCACAAAAGCACCCACAGCCAAGTGGTGCTGAGGGGCAGCGAAGGTGCTGCAGATAAGTCAGGGAAAGCTTGCTGCTGGCTGTGTGGAAGTTGTCTTCTAAAGATAAAGGGTTTGCTGAAATAACTGCTGCTGGTTTCTACGATTGGAGGTCGTGGTAGGTGTGATAGGATGAGTTTGTTGCTACTCAAAGAAGAAAAAAGGAGCCTGAAGGCAGTATTGGGTCGCAGACATGGTGTTTCATTGGACATTGTAATCTCTTGGCTAATTTCAGCAGTAGTCAGGACGAGGCAGGGAAGTTATCTTGTGTCTTGCTGGATGGCTGCCACACCTGCCCTGTGTATCTGAAAGGTGTCTGTTCACAGTTCAGCAGGATACACGAGGACTTTGCTGAAACATGAGAATGTTTGACAAGTACAGTGGTTGCCCTAGAGAAGGTGAGAAGTTGACAGGGGAAAAAGGGAACAGAGAAAGGGAATGTCTCCCTGGAGAGAAGTAAACACTAGGGGTTTTAGATTAGCTGATACAATTCTTTTAACAGAAATTCTAAAATACACAGAGTATATAAAATCTCTAAAATTGTTCTCAAATCCATTATTACAAACTTTCTCACTACTTTTTCACAGCTAGATATATTTCATATGTGAAGCAACAAGCAGCTGTGGATTATACACTACACTGTGCAAAATACAATAGCAGTGTTTTTGTGGTTTGGATTCTGGACCACTCTTTCTTTCCTTGTATTTATTATCACACATACCAAGGCTCAAAAGCCAGGTTCAGCTATGATACACCAGTAGAAAATTACATTTTCTATTTTTTCTTGTTCCAGACAATGTATTTGTAATACATACCATTTTAAAATATAAGTTAGAATATATGTTCCAGTGCCTGAATCATATTTCTCATTTTTTTAAAACCATCACTGTTCTGAACACTCATCAGTTGTTCTGAATATTTGTGTCTGTGTCAAGTATGACTTTTTACTTTATCTGGAACATTGTCACGAAGCATCTGCCCAAAGCTCAGTCAAGTTGGTTTTGATCTGAACTATTTGGTCAAATAGTTATGTTTCATAATATATTTTCATTCTTTAACCTTTTCTTGGTTGATATTTTTCATGAGAATTGTAAGTTCACTCAGAAACCATAGCTTTTCCTCTTATATTACTTTGTAAGTATAATGTGGTTCTGCAGAGCAGCACTTCTTACCTGGCATTGCTGTGTAATTTAGCAGAATGAAAAGTTTTCCCAGTAGGTTTTGCTGCTATTGGAGAAATACTGGGCTATTTCTAATTTAAAAATACAGACCCAGCTCAGAGAATTATTTTCAAAGCAGGAAACATTAACATTTTGAGTATGATTTAATAGAATATTTCTATTAAAAGGACTGTTATGTTGATGTGGATTTTGAGCCAAAGATATATGCACTGATAAACATATAAGGCTCCCACAGAAAGTGATGATTTTTGCAAGAGGAGAGATCTCTTTCTGTGGTAGATATCACATGTTTTCTAAATTATATACTTGTACACAGGCCTTTAAAAATGTTTGTAGGTGTATAGAACTAATATCTTGCATTCTGCTTTAATTTTGAGGTCCATCAAATTCTACACTTAATGTCCCTGCACCAAACCAGTTTTTTATAACCGGCACTAATGTTGGGATTTTTAATTAAACTAACTTTCCACTTGATAGAAACTTTCAATAAATTATCCAACAGAATGATTTAATCATTACATTTCCTTTGATGTTATAATTATGGAAAAACACATGGTGGCTTTGCTACATGTTTGAAGCTATTGCAATGACAATGGCAATTATTCCTGTTTGATAAATGGATACCTCCTTCCCATTTTATATTGGTTTTGTGGCTTGATTGATGTTTTGTCTTGTGATGCCTAAGATTTGTGCTGTCTGATAAATCATGTACTATAAAGAAATGCAATATATACTAGATCTTTGGAAATTAATAAGTAACCCTTTTCTTCTCTCCTGCAATGTGTTTCGCTGCAATGTGCATTCCATTCCTCCTCCTTCTGTCTTAACTGTTATCTGCCAGTCCTTGGGTACAGAGATAAATGTTTCACTCATTCAAATTCCAAATCAGCAACTAAGGAAAGAGTCCATCAAGGTACTGTATTCTGTGTCCTGAAAGCCCATTCTTTTCTACCATCCTCTGCTACAATGTCTTAATTACTTCTAAAGTGATACTGACAGAATGCCTTGTTTCTGCATTAACAAAATTTTAGAGTTTTTAGCTCAGTGTTGTGAATTTGTTATATTTTGGAAATTTTTCACCCATTGAATGTATGCAGAGTGACAGTGATGTAACACAGACTGATATGTAGAAAAATTTCTGTGTGAAAATTTTAAACAGCTAAAAATCAGTTCTGGAAAAGAGTTCAGTATTCCTGCTGCTTTAGTAAACTAGCTAAGAAACATTGTTATCTATCTAGTCAATGAATTTCTTTCCATAGTTATTATTAATGTTAATGAACAGGGGAAAATTGATTACTGTCAAATCAGAAAGTCATAATAACACAGTATATGCCAAATAATGAAAGCAAGATACTGCTAACAAAGATAAACTACTAGGCAAAAGTACAATAGAAACGTAATTGTGCCTTTTAATCACTGCTGTACATGCTGGTAAATATGTTCATCTGCGTTAATTTGTAGCCAGTGTTGTTGCTTTTGATGTGCCAGAAGTGCTAATGATGGGTGCATTTGTGAAATTCTCCAAAGTGTCACTGTGTATTTTTGTACACTTCATCTTTGGGGAGAGCAGTCTGTGTTGGAGCTTGCATTTTTCATGCCAAATGAATGAGAACTTCTTTCTCTTATTAAGTGTTTGTCATGATTTCTGCTTGCTAAAGTCTTTATTATGTCACATGCAGTAGCTGAGATATGGAATAAAAGTTTGTACTAAACACCCTCCTTTACTACTTGAGTTTTTTTATTGAAGTGGCTGACTGTGAAGTGGGAGCTTTTGAGTGCTGTTACTGGCTCAAAACTCCTTGCCAGCCACTCTCAGTTGCTGCAGTTCATCTGCTCACATCTCAGTCTAGCAGCCAGACAGGCAGACAAGCTAAGCTGTACAGACAAGTCCCTGTTGAGAGTTATTGTACAGAATTCTTTTTTAATAGAAACCCAATCCTGCTTCTAAAAAATAGAATAAAATTATTTTGCTGACTGAGCTATCTCAGTGGAATTTACTGTTATCTGCATCTTTTTTCTTCTGTGCAAGAAATGTTAACTATGCATATTATTGGATTTTCCTGAAGAGGGGTGGGTGTTGGTCCTATGGTATCTAGATTTCTAGTTCTGTGAGGTATTTCTGATGCCTCTTTTGGATATCTTGCTTCACAGATTTATGGACTAGAGTCTCTTGTAATAATCTGATTTACTGCATATTGAGATAAAGAATTTCACACTGCCATTTGGACGCCAAATTTAGTGTGCTTTAAGGGATTTGATTTTCAAGTAGTGCTATTCATACTTTGAGAATCCAACACCTTTCACATGCCTCACATTGCACGCACAAAACCAGTCTCACAAAATCCTGATTATTAATTGAGGTACAAAAAGCAGAAAAATACTTACTGCTTGTCTTTTCTTCTAGCCCTAAACCGGCCTTGGTAATCTGGTTTATTGCTACTTATGTTAAACTCACCAAAACTTACTCAAGTATGATGAGATTAGAGCATGTCTGTGTGCTGTAGGAGGTTCCTCCTCTGGTAGTGCCAATGGAGCTGCAGCAGCAAGGTGGACAATGTGCAAACTCAGAGTGCTGTTGGGACGTTGCTGTGATGCCGTTCCAAAATTGCTGCTTGCAGGTGCAGTCTGTGGTTCCACATCACATGCACTTCATGTTGTTGCTTTGGAATTTCTGTACTTTCCTGACTTCTGTCCCTCTAGAAATTTCGTTTCCATGCTCTTACATAGACATTGCTATTTGCAAGTTGTGATTTATCACTGTATCACTGATATCACAGCAACTATTTTCTCTACAGTAGAGTACACTCTGCAGAGTTAGATGAGTGTCTGACGTTAAACAGCAATGCAGTAGGATGGTTTTGACAATTTTTGTTACAAATCTATTTCTTTCCAGTACATGCTGTTAATTATGCCCTGGGAGGGATGCATGTGACATGTTTAAACATATGTCTTAGTAATTATGGTCCCCAGTGCCTCACACAAAGTGTTCTTAAAGTATTCTTCATCCTTATGAAGGTGTATGGGCAAGTCTTCGTTCAAGCAACCGATTTATCAACACTCAGACTCCATTCATTGATGTCGGTGCAAGACTTGCAGGGAAAGATAACACCCCTCCCTACAGCAGCAGCTCTTTTCTGCAAAGTCAGCTTCTGAGAAGACAAGCAGCCCTCTATATATTTGGAGAAAAATCTCAGTTACGGGTAATGACAATCTCTTTTTTTTATGTTTTTTTATGTTTAATGATAATCTCTTGTTTTTATGTTTACTTTTTATGTAGTTTTTATTTGGTTGAGTTTAATTATTCTCATGTTGTAACAAATAGTATATGATATCCAAGACAACATTATCCAAGATAATGTGTTATGAAGGAAACAAAATGTTGTTAGCTGGGGAAGTAATTATCAGGGAAGGAAACCTTCATTACTGTGGGCAGCACTAAACTCATATCACAACTAATTGATGAGAATAAGGCTAACCCAGAACTCCTGATTTGATTACCTGAAGAAGACCATGATGTCTACAGTTTTGTACATATTATTTGGTAGATTTTAATGTTTTAGATGCAGTTGTTTGAAAAACAGGTATCCTCTAATTCTTAGTAGTTTTACATGTTTTCTGAAAATGTTTTCAGATTTTTTTTTTTCTCTCTGCATTCAAAGATTAAAAATCCAGGGTTTTTTCTACTTTCTTATTCAAAATGTGAACATACATAAAATATTAATGTATTTTTTGAAATACAAAAGGTCCAAAACCCATTATTGGTAGTAGGAAAGTACATCACTGTTCATTTTTTTCTGAAATTATGTTCTATCAGGAGGTGGAGGAGACATGCTGTACCAGAATAAGGCATCAGTCACATAGAATTAAATTACTGTATTCCACTAATAATGACTGTTTCTATTTGTTTGATTTCTTGATGAATGGTAAGTGAAGAGTTCAGTCATGCATCTACAGCTGTGTAGCAGAAACTACTGCTATATTCTGCTAAATATCACATCACATAAGTTGATATGGAAAACAGAAATATACAACGTAAGGAAATGGTGCTACTTTCCTCAGTTGCTTTTGTCATGCATTATTACAACTTACATTGTTGAGTTATTGACTTTATTTTTGAACCATGCCAAAATATAAACAGAATTAAAACCAGGCTTTCACTTTCCTACATTTTCGCTTGGCGTTCTATGAAAGCGTATAATGAAGATTATTTGCAGGCCAAGTTTAATTCAATGAAAGCAATTTCTGAAGAAAACTCAAAAAGTTTGGCATGAACATCTTCAGTGATGCTTCATACATGAGAATTGTTTCTCCTAATAATGTTCTCCATATTATCCTTTTCATCATAATCCATTGGGTTTTGGTGGGGGTTTTTTCAATCAGCTAACTTGTTCTCTTAATTCAGTCCTCCTCTCTTATTGCTAAATGCAGTAAGTTAAATAAACCATGAGGAATTCTGCTAGGAAAACCATCCAGCTGCTGCTCTGTGCTGAACAAGGTTCTTCAGACAAACAACTCCCTCAATGTCATGGGATTGTTTAGATGACTCAGCTGGTTTGCAATTATGGGGGTCCTTTCTGGATGTGGGGGTTACTTTTTTCCTGCTTTATTGAACTCCCAAAATGTGTTCTGCACTGTGCATATGTCATCCATACAGATATATTCATTTTTATTTGCTTATTGTTGACTAGCTTTAAAACTGTTGAAGGAAGTACACTATGTTGTGTATAAAGAACTGAACAGATTGTCACTCAACTTTGGTTTTTCACCACTATTACTGTTAGAATAATTCTAATTATTATTGAAAATATGACTGCTGTGCAGTACATTCTACTGTTATGGTTCTAGTTGGGTACTTTATTGTGGCACATTTTGCAAGGATTTTTATTATATTTTTTATTATCCTGGGCAGGTGTTTAACTACACCGATTTTTCATGAGGAATTAATTACTTAGCAATAAAGCAGGCAAGACTTTGGGATTTAAGGAGACTCTAAGTGAAAAATATGCTTCCCTTTTAAATTACATCTGCTGTTGTCCTTTTCATGCAGGGGTTCAAACTTGATTTTGCTTTGAATTGTGAATTTGTTCCTGTTGAATTCAGTGACATCCGACAGACAAAGGCGAGCTTTAAAAAGCTGATGAGAGCTTGTGTTCCCAGCACTATTCCTACTGATTCTGAGGCAACATTCCTCAAAGCACTTGGGGAGTCAGAGTGGTTCCCACAGGTAATTTAGCTGACAGGTACTTCTGATAATCTATGTGCAGCACTGCTCACACAAAATAAATTCCAAGCTGTTGTGACAGAGAAATATTGTGTTCTAACCAGCTGTTCTTCTTTGCTCATTGTGAGCACTTTGCATGCTATCTATTCTGACATTACACAAGCATTACTATTATTTTAATACCATCATAACATTTACAAATATGGGAGACATTTTTATAACAAAATTTATGTTTTATGACATGGAACACCCACACAAGGAGAGATGACTGGATTTTCTGTCTATATAAATTCATGGTCTTGCTTTGAAATTATTTTTCTTATTATATATATATTAAAAATATTTTAAAAATCAGAAAAAGAAATGTGGAACAATAAATGAGCTTTTTGATTTTAAAACCAATATTTGACTCTTCCTATGTGTTCCCACCCTGGATTTTGATATGCACAAGTTAAAAACAAGCAAACATCTGCTATGGGATATCGAAAAGTGTTTGTGGGGAAGAGAGGATCCTATGTGTGTTACTCTCTCCCCTCTGAATCTGTACCTTTATTTCCCTCTCTCATATTCCTTTACATAAATATTAACCAAACAAAGGCAAGATTGGAGCAAACTCTGCAAGATTCAAATTAAGAAAGATGTGGGAAAGCCAGCTCTTTGTAAATCTAAAACCACTTTAATTACAGTGAATGGTTTTTAACAGCTGCTTGTTATGTTTGGAATCCACTGCAGAATATACTTTTCTCAAATGCAATTAATCACAGGAAGCAGAATAGAAACTCATGCTGATTTCTTAAGGAGGAATCATGGAATTACTCATATGTTACTTGTGAGTAACATGTCAGTTATCACACATCAGGAAATGCACTCCTGGTTGAAATGTGCTGCACAGAGTGGCTTAACTTCTTCCCTGAGGTGAGAGCAGGAGCTGCTCATGGCTGGGTCTGGCCACCAAGGTTCTCAGGAAGGGAAGAGGTTGGGAGAGCATGAAAAAGACTTGACTTCGTCATCCTGTGAACATTTTCCATCACAGAGTGGTTGAGCAAGTTCATAAGTGTGGATAGATTAATTGAATGTCATTTCATGATGGAATTGATGAAATAAACATGTCCCCTGTAGCAGCCCAGGGATGGAGGGCAGATAACACTGGAGTTACTTTCTCTTGGCTTATTTCAGAGGATCATTCTTTGCTTTGAATGCATCATTCTGCTGAGGACTAGGACATAATGTCACACACTAGCTTTGTTACATTTAAACCGCTTTTCTATGGTTTAAATCATGTCATATCTGACTTATGTGATAAAGCTAATTTATGACTGATAAAGTTAATTTATGACTGATTTGGCATATTTTCTGCTATTCCCATGAAAGAACATAGATCTGTCATCTCAGAAATGTTTTCATTGTATTATGCTTTCCTCTTCTGGGCAATAGAAGTATAACATTACTGATTTTAACACTGTATGGACTCTCTCTTTATGAGAATGTGAATGCATAGAAGAAAATTTAAGCGCTGCCCTGTCTTCTGAACACTAAATACAAAACTAGGGGTTTGCATTTTTAACAGTGAATCTGTAAAACCAGATTGTGTATCAGTTTCCTCATTAAAGATGGGGAAAAAAACCCCTTTCTTCTATTCTACTGTCTGAGAAAGCATAGAATAAACAAACTTGGTTTTCAAAGTGATTCTCTTTACAGTCTTTTCCTATAAAAATTGCAGGAAAATTAGTCTGTTTGGGTTGGGGTTTTTTCTAAATAATGACTATGTGAATGCTCAGAGGAGTCAATGTTTTTCTGTCACAATTTCCATCGCAATATTCATCCGTTTTTTAAGAGGAAGAAGGCAGACTGCTATGAATAAGGATGAATTTTCTAGGGTTTAACTGTTGTTTGGTTGATTTTTTTCCTCTTATTTTCTTCAATTTAATTTTCTTCTCATTCCCTGTGTCTTTTGCACTTTCTGAACTTACTTTTTTCCTTGCATAAATGATTTTCGATGATTCTTACCATCTTTTGTTTGTTTTCCTGTACTGTTTTCTTCCTTCTTTCAGGCTTTCATCTCTCCTATTGCTTCTATTGGTTGGATTATATTCAGTGCTGCACAAAGAACAGTTTCACTCTGCTGTAAAAAACTGAATTGTTTATGTATTACCTATTTTCTTGTTTACCAAGAGTGCTGTCATAGTATACAAAAATGGTAAAATCATCATATAGATTTTTCTTTTTAGTAATAATGATGTGAAGTTTTATAGTAAGATAAGATTACCCAGATTTGCCTGAATTTGTTTAACCTGCTTATTTTAGCATCATTGTATAATCAGTATTAAAGTGCAAATAATTAGTGTCCTCTTTTGATATATTTTAGCCTGTCTGCCCAACTGTCTAAACTGTTTCTCTGGTTTTGTTGTTGTTATTGCTGTCCAATTCATTAATTCCCAACTTCCATGGGACTGAATATTAGTAATGTTATCTTGTAAATATCTTGCATGAGTTCTCCCATCGAAGTACTTAGCCACTTTATGGAATCTTAACATTTCACAGGAAATTATTTTAGTGTTAAGCCCAGGATGGAATTTCTCTCCAGTAAATCTGTCAACTGTGTTGTTCCCATTCTTCTTTTTATGACAGCTATTTTATTACAGTACTCATTGGCTTTAATACTTTAAGTTCCTATCTTCAAAATTTCCCTTAGTTTTATTGTAGTTCAGATGGAAATCCTTAGACTGTTGCATTTTATTGTTGCCTAATCAGTTGCATCAATGTATTTCTCTGTGCTATATGTAGATCCAGGAATACCTTTTTAAATATGAAAATATTCTATTTATTGATATCATCTAAAGATTTATCTAGAATGCGTTACTCATTCATAATATTTTATAGCTTCACAGGATAATGCAACTGGGTGTGATCATCTCTGAGCTCCTGGAAAATGGTTCTTCTGTTCTGGTTTGTTTGGAAGATGGCTGGGATATTACTGCTCAAGTAAGCTGCTATAAAAACCTTGAAATAGTTAAATATTAAGAAAAGGCACCAGGCAGTACTTTTTTACGCAAGTGACAGATAATTTGGTATGACACTAATAAATTTGTGTTGTGGCAGCAGAGGAGAAACCAGAATGCATTGAATCCTTGCATTCATTTGCAATTTATTTCATTACATGGTTCCTTACAATGAATTCATTCCAAAGGTCCTGATGGTCTTAATAGTTCTAAGGCTTAGATATAAGATCTACATTCCTGCACCTGACCATGTGTAAGAATGAAAGCTAAAAGTTGCCACAACCATTCATTTATCATTTTAAACATTGTACATTTTAAACACATGAGAAATTTGTTCTCTTCCATTTAATTTCCATAAGTAATGTTAGGAGACCACACAGGGAGAATACTGAATTTGTGCCAAAGTGCCTGTAACACCTGCAGCAAGGACAGATCACCTCAAACTCTAAATTAGGTGAATCAAGATCTGCTGCCTGACTTAATAGATGCATTGTGTCCATGCTGCTGCTTCATAATTCAGAAGAGAAACACAGGTATCCACGATTCTAGTAAATAAAACCTTCAGCCAGCGTCGTAATACCAGGTAAACAAGCACACAAAAGAATGTGACCGTAATTTATTGGAATCCTTGCCAAACAATGAAGAGTAGAGAGAAGAGACACATAGCTGCAAGTGCAAGAAGGCTGTGCTGCATTTTAAAGTCTCCTGAGATGCTGTGTATAAAAACAGACTGCAGTTGGCTGGGACAAAAACTCTAAAGTCACCCTCAGGACCAATTCTTTAATGCTTTTTTGGCTGAGGTAGTAGATACTATCTTTTAAATGTTTATTATAAAATGGGTTTTATTTCAAACATAATTTAAATGTTATAAGGATTGTAATCACTTCCCAAGTTTGTAGCTTCTTAGATTTTACTTCTACAGATGCAATAAAGTCTCAATATAATTGAAGCTTTTTCAAGTGGAATATTATTTGGTTTGTTTCATAAAAGTACTTAATTTATGTGATAAAATACTTGTCATTGAGTTTGCACAAAAATTTTTGTTTTCTTGAACAATAAAGAGATTTGCTAAAGGTTTCTTCTAATTTCTATCACTCCTAACACAGAATATCCTGTCTTGTGATCTAGGTGGTATCTCTGGTGCAGTTACTCAGTGATCCCTTCTACAGGACGCTTGAAGGCTTCCGAATGCTGGTGGAGAAAGAGTGGCTCTCTTTTGGTCATAAATTCAGCCAGCGCAGTAATCTGACCCTCAATTGTCAGGGTAGTGGATTTACTCCTGTTTTCTTACAGTTCTTAGACTGTGTGCATCAGGTAAGCCAATCTCTAACTTCCATTTACAAGAAAGTTTCATGAAGAAATGTGTATATTACAATATTTCCGATGTTATAGATACAGGTTGGGGAGAACACTAGTAACATCATTCCCTAGGTTTTATTAAAGTGGATGGATTTCACCTCAAGAAGAGCTGGAATGGTTGTCTAGAGGAGACTGACCCAAAGCAGACTCAGAGGGATGGTTGGTAGTACTGCTCTAGTAAGGTTGTTTTTGCAGAGGTTTCAATTAGGTTTTTGAACTATGACTGGCTTATAGAGTCCTTTATTCAGAAGGAAGAAGGGACTGATTTCTAGTACCTTGACTGGACAGTTTTTAGTTCCTTGTGCCTGACGTTGAGCCTTGAAGGGGCCTCATACTGCACCAGTTCTGAAAACAGAAGACAGCTGTAAACCAGGGGTTCTGAGATGTTCTGATTTTTATGTCTAGTACATGTTCAGAAGAAGATGGACACCAACATTATGTTGTGTAGAAAGAAATTAGGTTAAGAAGATTATACTCATTTTGGGTTAATTCTGAAGTCTCTTCTTTATCTCAAACCACTAAATGTAAATTCTTTGCAGAGATTCTGTGTATGCAGACGTGAGAGGTGTTCTTGCATAGTTCCTCTTGTACATGTGTCCTCCTTTTCCCACTTCTCTGATTTTTCTCACTGAAAGAGCTGAAAGCTTCTTTGGCATTATTAACATGTGTTAAAATGTATGGATGATTGTGTATGAGAGAAAATAACGGCTAAAGCACCAGCCTTTTTGCTGGGAACACACATTATAGTGAATACTTGCATGAAGAGGAGTCTGTGAGTAGTCTTACTCTGCCACCTGAAGAAAACTCCACAGATTAAATAACTTGCTAAACCAATGGAAAGGAATCTTCAGATATATCTATGTGAGATTGATAATGAATGAGCTCATAAGAAGATGAGTGAAAAACGTGTTTTGGAAAAATCCCCAGCTTTGTTTGTGTCCCAGTGTTAAACACCAACAGCCATCCTTATTGCTGTTTCAGAAGTTAATGCATCATATTCTTGGAATTTGCATTGATTCCTACATCATTCCCCATATGAAAACCTTAGAAGTATTTGTCACATCTTCTGTTTCATCCATTTCCCAGTGATTGTGGTCATAAGGTTATTTTTTATTTGAAATTGGGAGATTTCTCTAAAGAAGATCAGTACTGCATTTTTCATTCAAATAAGTTAATCTGCTCAAATGTCACACTTTTTCTTACAATGGGCTTAGGGTTAGTGCTCCTTTTCTAAAGTAGAAAAAAAATCCATATTCTGGGTTGCAATGGCTACAACAGGACAAAATTACTTGTGCTCTAATACTGAAACCCATCTCCCTGGTGGTTCATTCAATTCTGTAAATTAATAATTTTTCTTGGTCGTGATGCTGTGTTCTGTGTGCTTTCAGGCGTCTTCACTAAGCTTAAATTGGCTGGTTGGATAACACCATCCATTAGCAGCATGGAGTAAACCTACCTCTGATTTTAAGCAGTAGTGTAAATTTGAAGTGAATCTTTCCAGCGTCTCCCCTTACCATTTTTTGATGCTTATCTGGTGCATGTGTACCAGACTTTTTTGCGGGGGAAGAATTTAAACTTGCACCAATGATTTGTGAGTTAGCTTAAAGCCATTGGGGTCATCAATATAAAGTGGATTCATCCACTCAACTGGACTAAATCTAGTCCAGGTAAATCCACAGATGTGTATTATGGCTGCAGGGACCTCAGCAGCAGCTGCTTCAGTCTGTTTGTCTACTTTGGGTTGCTTCTGATTACTTGCTAATGTAGACATAGCCTACATCCTGTTTCTGCCCCTGGAAACACTTTGCTTCAGTTTTACTGTGATAAATCTTAGAAAGTTGTCATTACAAGGAAATTATCCACACATATCTGTGCAGTTTTTCTTCCTCAAGTGATTCAAAGATGACACAGATTTTGAAAACAAATGGGTTATCCAGAAGAAAGGTAAAAATTAAATTCAAGGACTTGGGTTTATTGTCATGAAATAGAATGGACCATGTTTTCTTCACGGCAAAATTCTTGGTTTTTCTTAAAGTTATGTTTAACAAAATCTGCAGTTCTAAGGACATGGAATAGTGGATCATAATCATCCCACCTTTAAAAGTTAGAATGAAATGCAAAGTGTGATAAATCCCTGCTGTTGACTACTGACAGGTACAATTTTGCCTCCGGCTGCACGCATGTGAATGTGTCAAGGAAATACAAGAACATTACCTTTGTAATTCACCTCAGGTAGCAGCTTTGGTGCATGTCACTGACTCTGTCTCATGAAGTACACAGGTTATTAGCAGGTACATTTTCCAGAAAGAAGTGTATTTTCTGCTTTGGGAGTTGAGGCTGTGTGCACGTGCCCTGGGTGCAGCTGTGCCAGCAGGACGAGCACCTCCTGCTCCCCATCAGGAGCTATTCACTACTGCTCTGGTGGAGGTAGCACCCTTCCAGTCTGAGCTCAGGGCTTCTTAGGAGCCTGCCTGCTTTTCCCAGCCAAAAATGTGGTAGAAAAGACCATTAGGAGCAGTTCAGCTTGTCCATCTAAAGGACACAGTAACTTCTTATAAGGAAAGAGAGGGCTGTGTAGGGGTTATAATCATTTTACCCAGTTTTATCTTCATCCCAGACAGGGCATGGGAAGCATAATCAGTTTAATATAGATGATACAGACTTGTCTGTAAGCTAAATGACCTACAGTCCTGTGGAGAATGCAATTCTGAGTAACTTTCCTAGAACTAGAGTATTTTTCTAACTTGTGATGATGGCATGGTATTGGGTTACCAAATTCTAACAGTGTGGTTGTAATTTCTAGGGAAATTGATTTTGAAGTCAAATTATAGGTTGAAATTTCATATGAATTTACCATAAAAAATAAATTTTCTCAACATCTGTACTTGAAAATTTTTGTGAAGTTTCATTGGTTTCTGTGCAAATTGTTACACAACTACAGAATCCAATGAGATTGCAACTTGACCCTGAAGAGTAATATATTATGATCAGTTTTTTAAAATTATCCATTAACTGACAGCAAACATTTGGTCCTTTCAAAGTCTTTTTAACCTTTAGAATCCATATACTAGGTGCAGTAAGAAAATTACCAGAGCCAGTACATGCATTAAATGTCATGGGTTAAACTAAAGATACAGGGAAAACAAATGAAGCAGTGATTCCTAAATTAGAACTGCATCATCTTATAAAAAGTCATTGTTTATGCCAATATCTCCAGGTGTCAGCTGAATTATTAATGCAAAATCAGTCTTTCACAATAGCAGCATCTGGCAGATGCTTTCCCTGCTTCTAAGGAGACTGAGTTTATGCAAGTGATGTCAGTGAGGAAGCTTTTCTTATTTTTCTTCTGAATCTATTTTGTAATTTATTAAATATAATTAAAACAGGATGATTTTCTAGAGCTGACATCTTTCAAGCTCAGAGAGGAGCTCTGTCACAGCGCCCTGTGTAAGAGGAGGTGAGTGCTGCTCCCATGGGAGATGTGCTCAGTTGGTCCAGGGTTTGCAGGAATAGCCTTGTAGCCATTACCAGCACAGGACCTTTGGAGTGCCATATTCCTCATTCATACTAGGTAAAAATTGATTTAAAAACCCAGAACGTATTAGAAAACTAAGGAAGGCTGATAGATCTATAAGATTATTAAATACTTTTAGGAGATAGTTCAATGGGAGCGTGGTAATTTTAAAAAGAGCTCCAAAATGCTGAGTTTCTCTAATTATAATATTAGAAACACATGCAGGTTTAATCAGATTTTAAATGCTCATAGATGTGGAGATTAAGACAGCAACAATTACTACATTGTTTACCTCTATCAGAGAAATGTTTTATAGTTGTTTCTCTTTAAAAGTAAATTATAACTTATAGTTACTACAATATTTCTGCATCCAGAAATCTCAGAAAGGAAATCACCCACAACATTTAGATCCATGATAGGATTTCATCAGCAGCTTGTTCATGTAACTCTTACATGTATTAAAATAATTGTTGGACCATAAATAGAAGTTAAGACCCTGTCTATATTTCATGTCAAATAGCAGAATGTTGCCTTTCCTCCTTACAGTATATAAAAAAACCTTCTCCTAACACAAGGAGAAAATATGTACTAAAGAAGATATGGAAAAAACCCTATTTTTAATAAATAGAGCTAAATATTTAATTTGTCTATAAAATTGAAGTCCTGAATTTAGTATAGAAAAAAAATTGCTCAACTTTAGTCTTACAAATCAGTGCAGGAATGTAGTATTTGTATCAGGGGAAAAATGGGGATTAAATAAGAGTGGGTATATTGAACTGACATATCTTAAAGTATCTTAGCACTTTAAATGCCCAGCCTCAGGATAATATTGAGATATAATAGCAACAAATTTTCTGACTGAAACGCTGTGTGGGTATTTATAGGTCCTTTCAAGGGATTTTCCTGTCACTGTTGTATGTTCACTAGAAAACCTCTTCTTGCTAAACACTTTCTTCCCCCTTTCTTTAGCTGGTCTGTGTGGAAATCTAAAAGTAAGCAGCTTCAAGTAATCTTGCTAACAGTTCCCATCAGTACTGAAAATACCCCACTGAGTAACTGACAAGTTAAGAGAGAAACTGATAAGAGATTAGAGAGAAAATATGGAACAGGAAAATGAGTGGTGGGAATGCAAAAGACAAGACACGGGTCATTTGCAGAACTAAAGGTATATTACAGGTTTGATGTGGAGCTAGGCAAAGCACAGTGGGACTTACCTCAAATGTGAAATTCAATCAGCAGTTTCCTTTGTAATTGCAACTGTACTGATTTCCACTGCAATTAGGAATTTTCAGTTAATTGCTGTGTTTATTCTGAAAATAAAGATCATGAGTCATAAACTTATTTGAAGAGTAAATTTTAAATTAACAGATGACATTTCTCCGAGCACTATCTCACCAAGATTTTTATAATTTTTCATTTTATATGGATATCAAGTACAAATATCAGTAACTAATGCTAATTTTTTTTGCCATGAATATTAAACTTCATGCTTAAAATATTACTCCAGCCTCTTTATGATAATGTTAAAGAGAAGCAGCTGTGATGAACCAGCCATTTCACAGTGCTGTACTCTGATAACTTTGTATAGCTTTCTTAAATAAATATCAGCTCCTGACTCATTTTGGAGTCATTCACTGAATTAGACAGACTCACAGACTAATGAGGGTAACAATTTAAGCAGTGACATGGTTTTTTACTGTTTTAAAAGAATAATAGCAAGACACCTCCTCAGTGTGGAGTTTTTTTTTCATACTCTAATATTTTGGGTTGTATTTTGAAAAGGAAGAAATATGTGTAGACTAGTAAGAAATTGGCTGTTTCAGGAGTGGCAGATGGAATGTCATTTGCAGCATTGTCTCTGTACTTGTCTGCCTCGTGGGGTTCTGAGCAATAGCAAGAAATCCAACGTGAAACCTTTCAGTTAAAGTTTGAATTCCAGCCGCATCCAGGAGTAGCATCTTCACCTGTGAAGTTATATGGTGGTGACTCAAGAATTATCCTAGAAGATTTATATCCAGTTGGATTTCCTGGAAGAATTATGGGGTTTGTAAAGAGTGTAATGCTGCTTATTACACACTTCACTCTATTTGCTCTGAAATGTTTTTGCAGCACAGAGAGTACATGAATTTATTTAGCAAAAAAATATTCTAGGACAAAATGTTAGAAGGATTTTTGTGACACTTGCAATTTGTTTTCAGCATTCATGGGGGGATTGTTTTGCTGCCATTTCACTTTATTATTTCTTACATATCTATTTGTATTATACCTCAATATCCACTTTTTTCTTTTTTTTTTTCTTTTTTATTTAAATTTTATTTTTTAGATTCATAACCAATACCCGACAGAGTTTGAGTTCAATCAGTATTATCTGAAGTTTCTGGCTTTTCATCACATATCCAATCGATTTAAAACATTTCTTCTGGATTCAGATTATGAAAGACTAGAACATGGTATGTGTGATCTTTGTGTACTGCATATTGCTTTTGTACTTGTTGATATTTTTCCCTCAATATTTGGTCTACAAAAACTTGCCTGGGTTAAGATGGTCCAGTAGCTGCGTGGTGACCACATAATGAATTACATTTCAGATCTAGAAAGCAAAATGGAGGTGAAGAAAATGTAGTATTTTCTGCATCAGTGATTCCTGAGCCATGCCTCTGATGGCCCTGTGAGAAAGTGGAAAAAATTAGTGCCATGCCTCAGGGTTTTTAGCAGTTTTTCCATGTAGTTCAATTTTCCCTACTAAATACCTTCTTTTAACAGAAACAAAGTCTCTGTGAGTCCATCAGAGGGTGCTTAAAGTTTCAAGAAAGAAAAGCCTTTCCTTCAATTACCTCCCGCTTCTTCCTCTTGCATTATCTTCAGTGTTTCTCTTTTTATATTTTCTGTTTTACTCCATCTGTCATGTGAAACCTTACTGGTTCCAAGGCCTTAGCTCCCTCAGAGCCATCTTACTGAGGCTCCATAACCACAGCTGAGGCTGTTCTTGGGACTTGTCCACTGAAACATGCTCCAAATTTCTCTGCTTTGTGGGCTGCTTCTCATGGCATATGATCATTTTTAATGCTTTTATTAAAAACTGTTGTAGCTGTGGGGCAGATTAGACTTGAGCAACCATTTTATTTTATTAAAAAAGGTTAATTTTTATTATTTATCTATTTATTTCCTGTTTCAGTGGCATTTGATGGTAGAGTTTATTATACCTTCAATCTGTGAAATTCCTTTAGGCTACCATTTGTTGAGCATTATTATAAAGCCATCTTTTTGTTGCTCTTCTTTTCCCCAGGGACATTGTTTGAAGATAAAGGAGATAAACATGCCAAGAAAGGAATTTGTATTTGGGAATGTATTGAAAAGATGCACAAAAGGAGCCCTATTTTCTTCAATTACCTCTATGCCCCTGCTGAAACCGAGGTATGATTTTTTTTGTTAAAATTCAGGTGGTTTGTTGTTCTGAGTGATTCCTTGAGTACATTTTGATATCTTAATTGTTCTGAACCGAGTTAAGTATTTGGTGGACAAAATTGACCCTACCTGATTGATGTGAAAGCCATGGAAATGTAATTTAAAGGGCCAAATTCTGGAACATGTATTCATGCATCCTGGTGAACTAAGTGAGGTTCTCTGTTTGATTTCATTAAATTATACTAATTATTATTAAAATAATCTTTAAAGGGGAACTGACTTTAGAGTCAAAATGGGATACATTTCCTAACAATCTGATCGAATCACAATATCTACATATCTGTCTTATATGATAATGTCTGTCCCCTAGACTGGGCTGTGTCTTGAATAATTTTAGAAAATTCACAGTACACTCACCATTGTAGAATTCAGTTTAGAATAATCTGAAAAATACAGGTATTGTGTTGTAAATCTTAAATTCAAAGGCTTCCTTAATGTCATTATAATGACTCTGTCTTTCAAATAGGCACTGAAGCCAAATGTAAATATGTCCAGCCTCAAAAAGTGGGATTATTATGTAGAAGAGATTTTGGCTACGGGTCCTTCCTATGACTGGACCATGGTACCTGCAAAATGCAGTATTTCAGAAGAAAATGACCAAACAGATGGTTCAGTCTCTCAGACTAAGAGGAAAATAGTGTGGCCATGTTATGATGATGTAAAAAAAATACAGCCTGATGCCATCACCAGCCTTTTAAATGTGAGTACTTGTGTTGCACAGAACAGTAAATTCTCTTATGCTCGTGAAATTCATATTTACTTTTTATTGAAGTTATTGCCTTACAGATGTACTGTTATTAAATGGATCATGATAGATGTCAAAACAGGTCTTTAGTAAGACTGACTGGTTGATCTGGAGATGTGGTGGTTCTGGGAATCAATCAGGCTTCCTGCAGAGCTGCTGTTCTGAATGCAGACTTCCCTGGTAGTGTGCTTTAATTGTAGTCAGTAACTACTCATGGATTCATTTTTTCACTGTCTGTTTTAAAGAATAAATAAAATTTTATGTTGCCTTTTGTAGGGCATGCAGGAACAGCTATTTTCATTTGGGCAAATGGTGAATCTTTCTTTCTTGACCTCTTTCTCCTCATTTTGAAATAGGTGTGTGGTAAAATAACGACCCAGATTCTTGGACAGATCAGAAAATAGAATCTGACACATGTTGATATTAACAATTGGGAAGCAGATACACAAACATAATCTGAACATCTTGGCCCACATTTCTCAAAAAAGTTTGCCATGATTGCTCTTAGTTTATTCATGTTTACTAGAACCAAATTGATAAATTTAGATTCTTCAGAATATTTTGGTACTTGAAATAGATGCTTGATTTTGGCATTTTCTTGTTTGGACTCACTTAGGCTGCCTACGTTTTGGCCTTTCTTCATTAGAAGATGAAAAATGATCCCATTATCATCATTGTTGTAGTTACTTAGAGTGATTTAACATCTCTCTTCTCTTAGAGATGAAGATGCTTGTTGATTATAATTAATTAGCAGCCTAACATTTGATTATCATCATAATTGATAGTGCAGGAAAATGACAAGGGCATTCTTCACTTCCTTTGTTTCGAGCCACTTGTATGTCCAGATACACATCCCTGTGTGCACTATTTTGAAAATTCTTTGCAGACTTTAGCTTACATTGAAGCTGGGATTATGGAGCCCACTATTGCAGTGCTTGGAAAATCGAGATATGCTGTAGGCCCCCAATTCTCCTGAATCAAAGATGATCTTTAGCAAGTTTTAATGCAGGAAGCTTCTGAAAGAATGTGAGTCCTTGAAGATTTTGATAGAGTTAGCTTTATTCTGGCACATTCCTCAAATTCCTTTTGGTCTGCTCCTTCCAATCCTGATTGATCGAACACAGGAACAATGCCCAATTTAAAAAAAATAATGAAGATAATCTCATGGAAAACCCCCCTTGACTCAAAATAAGACAGTCAGAACTTCTCAGAGCTTCTAACTTCCCAGAAGCAAAGGAAGAACAACCTCTCAGCAGGGGTCATTTTGGGGATTCTTCAGCAAAGCACAGAGAGCTTTTATATCAGGTAACCAGAGGCCAGAAGCACATCAGGAATACAACAATGTTCTCCTGCATTTCTTCCTGGGGTAGATGCCAGACTATCCATATCTACAACTGTGAGAAACTTCCATATAACAGGGAAATTAGCCATATTATAGGCTAAAGATATGTGGGTCAGGTTTTATAGAGTTTGTTATTTGTGAATTAGATTATAGTAATAAAAGATAGCAATGGAGAGAACATTTGGAAAACTTTGGAGAGGTTGTATAAAGGTTACAAAAATATTCTTCTAAGTTTAAAAAGCAAAGTGAACGTTCTTTTAAAACAAGTTGTTAATTTAGGGCTATTGCTGATGTAGGAGAAAGACCTCTCTTTAATCATAAATCCACTGAGAATGTGTTGGTATCCAAAAAATGTTTCAACTGAGACCATATTTAGCATCGTAAATTACTGAGGAAGATTGATTCTCACTTAGTTTATAATGATAAGCCCAAATTTGTTTGTTCTAAAGATATTTTTCAATTGAAAACTAGATAGTGTACTTCAGGATGTGAAGCTGAAACAGGGAAGTTATTGAGTGCCTTAATTCAGAATTTTCATGACAGAATGTGGTGCTCTTCTTTTAAGAGTGGATCAGATTCTGGTACTTGTAAGAATTGTTAGAAATGAACCTGTGTGCATTCAGACACATTGTGGAGCAAAAGAGATGATCAGTCTCCAAAGTTCTGGAGCTGCTGCAGATGTAGCTCCTGTTTCTAGCAAACATTCCAAAGCAGGTTATTTAGCAGATCTTCTGGAAGGCGCAGTAATGCTAATTGCTTGTTATTAATTGCAGGAAATGGATATTCTCATAATTGAATTTGTTATAACCTTGAGATATATATATAGATATAGATATATTTCTGCTCCTGTAAGCCTGGACAACAGGAGATGAACCAGAGACATAAATTTAAAGATTTTTTTTCTTCAAAGAAATGCATCTACTCAGAGCCCATTCCACACATGGAAAGGAAAAAAAAAAATCTGCTGCTTTCCGTAAAATTTAAAACTGAAGAGGCAAGAGTAAATCTTAGTGATTTATTGCCATGTATATTTTTTTACATGGGGTCTATTAAAGGAGAATTTAGTCCCAACTTTTCAAGTTATGTACAGGAGATTGTTGAAAGTTTTTCGTGAAAGTTTTTCGTTTTAAATTCTGGAAGCACTGCTCACTATGGAGCCAAAAAAGAAGGAATGTGACCCAGTTGCTAAGTTACAAGTTTCAGTTACTTCCAGATTCTGCAGAGGACTCGTACTCAGAAGTCAAGAGTAGGGCAGAAGGAGAATGATCAGATTAAACTAACTTAAAGCAATAAAGAGTTTATATCCTTTTGCAGCAACTTGGAAAGGATTTTACTGTAAAAAGTGTGTGGTAAATTGATTCAGTTTTATGCCTCCAGAAGTGTTTTCCATTCAGCACTTTCAAAGACAAACAAGTAATCTAGAGAAGGCTTTAGTCTGGCTTGTGTTCATCATTCCCCTTACTTTTTTATCCACCTGAAGATACTTCAAACAAAAGTATTCTGGTTTTATTTCTTAGCAGAAAGAGAGCATATGTGACTTTCAGCTACCTTCAGTGTTTAAAGCTTCTCGTTTGATTCTTGCTGTTAAGCCACATTTCTTATATTTAGTTTCACTTTGGAGTTTTCTAATTTACCTTCAGCAAGGAAAAGTTTGTATAAGTATATTGTTCTAGTTACATTGTCAAATGCTGGCTTTTTATTTTCACCTAAGAGTTCAAAATCTAATTCAGAAGTTAATTTCCTTATCAAAATGTTTTCTTACTTTACAAATATAATAATTTTCAGTCTTTCAAATTAGTAACAATTTTCTGAAAATTTTTTCAATCAAAAAACCAATAGGAACTGGACAATATTATGAAATCTACTTTAATTATTCGGCATGGTAGAATTAAGTAGAGACTTACTTTCTCTACATTGAAAATAAATATCCTAGGTGTTTAGTTGGCTTCTATATAGCATGAGAAGCCTATGTCCTCTGGCAATTTTTTATCCCATTATTAATTCTTAATTGAATTTGCAAAATTGAGGTTTTAATTTTATTTAATTAATAAGACAGTTTTCATAACAATATAATTGTTGAAAGTAAAAATGGACAAAGGAAGCATGGCAAGGAATATGGACCACACTTCAAAGTCTTGACAAATGTATCAATGAGTCTTCACAAGTAAACATAAACTCATAAAATTGACTCTTTTTACTTGACTTTGCACTGTCTTATTAACAGGAAATAACCCTAACTGGAGGTTATCAACATAGGTCATATTCCCAAGTTCCAGAACAAGAACATGTTGTTACAGTTTGGCATCCAAATTGAATAAATCTTTCTCTTTCATTTCCTTCTTTTATTACAGCTTTGTATCACATTTTATAAACCAGGGTAAATGTTAATATTGGCAATGCACAATGTTGGTGTCACAGCACAGAATCTGTTCTTTGTAAATATTTTCATAAAATACAGCCTATCCTTATCAGTGTTGTGTTTCTGTTATGGCAGTGGGTGTTGAATTCTGTGTGTTCAGGAGAACTGGGGGAGAATTGAAAGCCTGGTGGTTCTTTCAACCTGGAAATGCAGGAGGAGCAATGTGGCCAGTGCTGTCCATGGCTGCCTTTGACTCCTGATTCTGATGGATCTCAGTTTATAGCTCGTATGATGGAGGATTTTGAGCTTCACTGGGTGAAAACACTTACTAGAGAATGGTTGTTTTAAAATAATTGCCAGGGAATGATCAGTTAGAAATGTTTATTCTTAAGGAAACCCTTGTTACTTGTTTCAGGAAATCGAAAGGCTGGAAAGTAAATTAAATCAGAGCCCAGAGAGGTGGCAGCTCTTGTGGGAAAGGGTCAAAATGAATCTAAAGGATGACACCAAACAAGACAATGTAAGTAGAAAAGAGCCTGTCCAACAGAATAATTGCATTCCTGCTATATAGGCTACCTGAGGCACTGACAAAATCACTGTATTGCTTGGAGTAAAATACTGCTTTTGAAAAACTGAATATGTTGTTCTAACCCATGATATTGGCCTTTTATTTCTTCATGTTGAAAAATACATTTTTACTTGTGCTGTTTATCTAGTTACTTTTCCAGAGTAGTTTAAGGCATACAGATAAAATGAGCATTTTACTAATACACAAATGAATGGGTTTGTATATTTAAGAGATTCTTGAAGTACTAAAAAATCTCAATTCCTGAAAGTAGCCAAAAGGATATCACACATTCTCAGAGATAAGTAAAGGTATTTCCATGGCTAAATGGAGTTATAGTTTCTAAGTAGAGACAAGAAATACTCATGCTTGTATTTCCAATTCCTAGCTGTGGTAACAAGAAGAGCTGACAATATAGATACTTTCTAAGTCACAGGCTGCCTCTTGAAAGGAACTGTGTGCACCAGGAATAATGCTAGATACTGCTTTTTGGGAGTTTGGCCTCTGAATTTTGTACAGTGAGTTACCAGTTCAAGACTGTATCTGTAGAGTGTTGTCATTTAGATTGGGACCAAATACAAGATCCCACTTGTTCCAGGTTATTGAGATTCTACTAAAATGACATGGATCTGTAAAGTAGCTCTTGGAAGCTGTAGTTTTTCCTTTCCCCCCTTCCTTCCCTTTGAAATCAGGGAAATTTATTGTATCCAAATGTCTGTTCAGTTTTAGATGCTTCTGAGAAAGCAAGGCAAGCACTGTTCAGTGTTATGTCACTGGAATATATGAAGGTTTTCTGAAATACTGATTTCTCACACTTTGTGAACCTGCTAGCCTAAGAAATGCAGGGAACTGCCATCCCTCTGGCTTCTCTGAGGCAGCACTGACTTGTATTAGGAGGATTCTTTTTTTGGCCTCACAGTAGTTCCTAACTTACATGTTGTATCATGTATTTATTAACAGTACAGCACTGAGACCATCTCACAATGCAAGACACATTGCATTACCCTTTTTCTTCCATTTCCCTCTTTTTCAGCTCCGGAGACATCCCTCTGGCTCCTCAGGGATGATGTCACCTAATCTACATTCCTATCAAAAGAGGTCTTTGTTGGAAATACCTGACAGTGGGCTGGGTGCGGAGCAGAGTTCAAGCATCTCTCCCTCTAATGGAGTAGACAGAAGAACAACGACACTGTACAATCATTTCACATCAAAGAATGATGAAAACAGGTAAACTGAATAATCAGACAGTATCTATGAATATTTTATTAGATTGGTACAAGTCTCTGCCTTAGGAAGAAATGAAACTTTCACATGCACAGAATGTTTCGTGGCTACCTTATTTCTTCTTTTTGGATTTGATTACATTTAGTTGTCTCAGTGGGTGGGCCTCTGTCTCCTGCCAGCATCCTTCACCCTTCCCTTTCATTAGATGCACAAGTAAATTGTAATTGCACATTTAATGCATCCAAAGTACTAAAAGGGTGTTTTATCTGTGTATCACAGTTACCTATAGCTAAACTATTGGTTTAAATCTTACTAATTTTCCTGTAGGAAAACAAGTGTTTAATATGTATCATTTTGGGGCTTTTATTTCTCAGCAGTCTCCATATTAGGGACTCACATGCTGCTGTATTTTCTGTCCCTCTCAGATCTTTTGAAGGTACGCTGTACAAAAGAGGAGCTTTGCTAAAAGGTTGGAAACCTCGCTGGTTTGTGCTGGATGTGACAAAACACCAGGTAAAACCTTTTCAGATAATGGACTTTTTAATTATTATGTTGCTCCTTTTTTGTTTAGTGGGTTTGTGTAGACTGGTCTTACGAACAATATTAGTAATGATGATTTTCAGATGTGATGTGTGCTACATCATCCATGTTTGTCTTAGGTATTTTGCACCTGATACAGAATTCTGAGTGGACAGAGGAGTTTTGGTATTTTTGCCTTAAATTTTTGAGAAAAAAACCATATAGGAGTATTTTATAAAAATATGTGAGAGTATTTTAGATTAGCCAGAGTCGTGTAAATTTAATAACAAAGTTTTTCATAAGTGTTCTACCTAATCATTGTACAAAAAGGAGCACCAAAAATAGACATCTGTTGGTCTAAACTTTTTATTCAATTTATACTGTGTGCCAGAATTCTGCAATAGAAATTTATGGTCTTGTGTACTTCAAATAATGTTGGGTCATCAGGCAGTAAAATATTCTGAGCCAAATATTACACAAAGTAGGGATTATAACTTCTCAGACTCGTGTATGCTTTTGTTTAAAAAAATAGTAATTTCTTGTAGTCAATACATTTAAAAATATGTAATATGGATAAAGACAGGCATCTCTTGAAATGCTAATTGAGTAATTCAATATCAGTGTGGTAAATACCAACAAATGTGCTATTAATAATTATTCTTCCTAATATATTCTATATATCTTCATACAGAAGAAAAGGTTCATTTTGCAGGAGAAAAAGATACTTTTACATTTTTTGTCTAACCAAATAACCTTCTGAGTATGATAGATGCAGGAGTAATACAGGTCAATCCTAGCTGGAGTTCTGTTGTTTGACTTTTGCTGTGAAAGTTTGTGTTGCTATTTTACATTGGCTTATGGGAATTTGTTGGGGTTTTGTTGTGGGGGCTTTTTTTGAAACTTGTTTGCATGTTGAAACTCAGTTTACAGAGTGATTAATATCCATATCAAAGTATCTTTGTAAGGAGAGAAAAAAAAAGCACAGACTTCATTCAACCTCCATATGTGGTATTGGAAAATGTGAGCTCTCTGTGTGGTTTATAATTACCGAAAATTACACTTAAATTTCTGCTGATCCCTTTAAATTCTTGAAATACAGAGAAGTGTTCTATTAATGCCTTGGTGAAGTAAAGCTTTTATGTCAGTTTTATGTAATGACCAGTGAAGAAATGGTTCTGCTTTCCTTTCTCCCATGTCCTCTGCCCAGAGCAATCCGTGACTATTTGCTTCTCTGCTCTGGAGCTCTGGGGACAAAATATTCTTCCCCCACCTCCTCAGGTCCTGGTCATTTTTGTGCCTCCCACCCTTAGCAGACAATGCCCCCAGGCTGCATCCAGGAAAAAGGAATTAAACTGAAAAGTCCATCTAAAAGCTTGTCTGGATTTTTTTTTTCTCTTGTGTTCTAGCTGCGATACTATGACTCTGGGGAGGATACAAGCTGTAAGGGACACATAGACCTCGCAGAAGTGGAAACTGTGATTCCTGCTTCTCCAACAATTGGAGCTCCAAAACATGCCAGTGAAAAGGCATTTTTTGATGTAAGTATATGTGGTCTTTACTTGATCTTTATGTGAAACTTCCTTCCCTTGGTGTTTTTAAGCTCCTGCTTCCAGTCCTGCTGGAAGGTATAGGCTAGGAAAGAGCTGTTGTGCCATCTCAAGACAATAAAAAATTTTATGTAGCTGGTATCACTCTCAACAGCAATAGTTCAAAACTGTTACATTCAGACCCAGTTAGCACACTGAACATTGCAGTTTAAAGTTTGCAGGGTTTTTTTTCCACGTGCTGACATCTTGGTGTCCTTGTTTTTCCTTTGCAGCTGAAGACAAATAAACGTGTGTATAACTTTTGTGCCCAAGATGCACAGAGTGCTCAACAATGGATGGACAGGATCCAGAGTTGCATTTCAGACGCATAGAAAGGAGAAAAACGTTCCATGATAAAGTCTCATTTAAAGCACCTCATCCTAGAAGAAACTGAGTTCTGGAATGTTACTGACACACAACCCGCCTTCCTTACATTTCAGCCATAAAAGTTCATGATAAGTTCTTTTCTGTTTAATAATTATAACCACTGTAACTGCTATTTTTTTTTTTTCTACAGGGAGGACTTGGAAAAATAATAATCCATTTACCCTGAATTTCCTCTTTCTCCAGTACAATTCCTAGCTATAAAAGTGGGCTGTATTTGCACTAGCATCTGATCCCGGTTTTCTCATTTCAGAGCTATTCTGTTGGGAAACCTGTCCAAAGGAAAGTGTAGAAATTTTCCCTTCAACAAGAAGCGTATTTCCATTTTATTTAGATTTTTAAGCAGAATGTTCTTATTTCCAAGCTAGTCATGAATAAGACGAAACATGTCTACAATTCCTAAAAACAAATAAATGAGTGGAGCTTGTGAGTCCAGCGACACACACCAGGTTGCCAATGTTTATAGACAGTCGATATTTTTAAAGACCAAAAAAGTGAAATTGCCTGATGCCAGACTTTCAAGTGTCTTCTCAGTATGCAGGTCATTCTCTAATCTTGTGCTCTGCTGAGTGCTTCTGCAATGTTGTTATGGAATTTCAAAATCTAGGGATTACCTGAAGACCATAGGTAGTACTTTTATTTTAGATTCTGTTTGCAATTCCAATGGGATAAATGAAAGAAAACTGGCTGACACTACCCTGGAGCAATGGAAAACAACAAATTAGGAATTCAGTAGTTGAAGGATCTCTTGTGTGTGAGTTGTATGTGTTAATTTATATGCTGTTCTGCTCACTGTAAAATAAAAAATAACAAACATGATAATGCACTAAACAATGAAGCAAGCACTTGCACTGAAATCTTTACAATGCAGACTATTTTGCAGGACAGAGGTAAGTTATTTGTAGCAGAACAAAACAAAACTAGCTAGTTAACAGCATTTACAGATATTAGATATGTACATAATCAAGTTTGAGGTGTTGTGATTTGATACTTTTTAAACATTTTTTTGCACATTAATTGGAAGACTGTTTATAGATTTTTACTTTTGATGAACTTGTGTTTGTTCTGCTTAAAATCCTGGTGAAGCATTTTTAATAGCCCCAAATTAGTTGAAATTTTACAGTCTATGAATTATGAGGACTGAGTAGAATATGTAGGTAATTAAGCCATTGTTTTTACTTTGAAATGTTAATATGTTAAATAGCACACTAATATTACAAAAGGTCTGTATATATGATTCACTATTTTCTCATTTTTCCAGACGTTCTGCTTGTAATTTAATGTCAGCCTAACCAAACTGACTATACTTACAAGATTTTTCAGTTATTAAACTTTGTGGGGTTTTTTATAACTAATGTATTTTGTCAAAAAGGAACATAGATTTCTCACCACACACAATAGGAAATACAGCTGTTTTTAATGCGTTTGCAATTTCAAAACAAAAATATGAAGGATTTTTCTAGCATTTTTCAATTGACAAATTTCCACCTGTGACAATGGTGTTTGCACATTTGTATTTTTCTTTGTATATGAAGTACTTTTATATGTACTTTGTAAAATACTGATCCTGTTCTTAGGTTATATGAAATATACATACCACTGCTTATTTTGTAACTGGTTAATTTTAACGCTTGTATGTTATGTGATATATGTATGCTAACCATCTTGTAATAAATACACTCCTTAAGGAAAAGTAAAAACTTTCCTTTTACTGTAAAAGAGAAAAAAAGCAAGACCCACCTGTTGAAGTATTCCACGGACACGAGACAAATCCTTATTTACTCTGTATTAAGAATAGTGGGTGTATTCAAAACTATGTGGTCTTTTGTATACTTGTAAATATTCTTACCTAAAAGTTGCACTTGGGCATCCCTAACTCAAACACTTGTCAACAGTAACACTAAAGATATCAGAATTTAAAGCAAAATTATCATTCTAACAGTCTCAGTGTACAGCCTTTACCAAAAGGCTAAAAACATGTCATGTTCATACTAAAGTCATTGAATAATGATGTTAAATATATTTTTTAAAAAAAGGTTCTGTATGGTATCGCCAACATAAGTCAACTGCATACTGTCACCCTGAGACGTATCTCACTCATATCACCTTATGCAAAAATGATCTAGTTCCTAAAAAAGAAACTATAAAAAACATGGCAAGGTCTTGAGGCTGTGCATCTCAATTGAATTCCTGAGTGTTGTGTGGGACAGCAGAGTCCAAAGGGAAAGGGAACGTGTGACGGAGGTGGGAGACCTGTGGCACTTCTGGGATGCTGTGGTGCTTAGAGGATGTGGTTTGCATATTGAGCTTGGCATGGATGCTGATGTTGCCTTAAATGTTGATCTCAGTTTTTTTAGTGTCTGTATTGATGGAAAATGGACTTGAGCAACTTAACTTAAAAATACCCAAATAAAAGCTGAAATGAGAGACGTATTTGTGGTGTCTGTGTAAGGAATATACAAGGGGGTGGTAGAAAAATGCTCTCAGTATGAAGACAAAGTTTGTGGTGTCCCTGGAGGTCTTTCCTCTGCAAAAATGAAGATTCCAACAGACTTGGAGGAAATGTGGACAAGGCAGCATAGCTTAAGCTACAGGGTTTGCCAGTTTGTTGAATTGTATCAGCATCAGCAGAGAATTAGGGACCGACAATTTGTTTGGGAAACTGCCTGTGTACAAAGGGATTCAACTTCATATTCCATGAAAATTTTCTAGAAAAATCCACCCAGGAGTTGGAAATGAGCAGTGTGCTCCCTCTGCTGTGTCACATCACTATTCCCACACTGTGTATCACAACATTCCTACTGTAGAAAAGAGAATTACAACATTATAGGTCTGACATAAGGGGAGAGGACTGTTTGCCCTTCTCTGTGTTCAGTAACAAAACATCCACAGCATAGGTGGAGGAATGAAGCAAGTTTAGGCTTTGAAGAGTTGTTACTGGGGTATTATATCAGTGATTTCTCTTTCCTATCTAACAAGTGTTTTCTATAAAACCCCTTTCTTTTGATGGAGCCTTAGAATTACTACACAAAAAAATAAAATACTTAGCATGCCACACGTGTGGGTCACTGGTTATGTAATGGTACACAAACAGCTAACAGACCCAAGAACAAATGTTCAAAATTTTGTGTCACATCCCACACACATTATTTGTATCTGATATTTTGTGAATTTCAGACATAACAAAAATGCGGTGAACTTGTCCAAATACTGTCATTTTGCCTTTTCATCCTGTAATATTCTTGGAGTATATTGAAGTGGCTGCACCACATTTCTCATTTTTCGTATTTGTGATCATCCAGATATTTTGTCTGTTCATGATTATCCTGTGGTTGCTTTGGAGAGTCAGAAAACTGGAATTAATCTACCCATTCCCCAGTTATGCTGAAGTTCATGCTGAGCATCACTGTCGCATCTGCTTTCTGGGGGTTTGTCTGTATTTGATCAGTTTCTTCCCCAATTTTGGCTACTGTGCAAGCCAAGGGCAATGGTAGAATCTATGTTCTCATTTAGGAAATTTTCATCTTTGAGTTTTCCCACATCCAATTTTTCATTAATTGACTGTCAGTAAGGATGCTGCAAGTTCACTGTTGTTTCCTCTCTTCACTTACCAGTCAACATCCAGTGGGAAATGAAGTCTTGCCAGTTTCAGCTTGCATCGTATAGTTCAAGATTCTTCCTTCCTCTTCAGATTTTGCTTAGAAGTCAGAATGTGCACACTTTTCAATAGGAAATGTTGCTTAATTTTGACATGTTTTCAGTTTTTCCATTGTCTACTCTTTGATGAAGATGTTGTGTTTAAGTGTATTTTAGGGGATTCACAGAGAGCTGATGCTTTGATCTGTAAAATGGGCAATAGTAGGAGATGTAAATAGTTAGGCTGAAAGGACCACAGTACTAACCTGAAAGGAGATACAAAGATAGCAGTTCTTTCAGGTATTAAATAACGTTCCTTCTTGCCCCATACTCACCTAGAGAAACCTGAGACATAGTCTTAATTTATTTTATTTATTGATGCTTTGTTTATCAGTGTATATTGAGCAAATATCAATGAATACTTTGTTGTTTAATGAATTTCTCTCACTGTTCAACTTGGAATTCTTGTAATTCAAGCCTGTCATCAAACAGAAACTCCAAAACTTGGTAGTGTCCATTTGAATTCTGTTAATTGCCCAAGATTTATACAAGCTGCAACATCCCTGTTCACGTCAAGACCTCCAGTAAGTTCAAATAGATAACATGATAAAATTGTGTGTAACTATGATAGAAGCTCAGTATAGCAAGCAATAGTGCAGGTAGAACACTCCCAAGTTTGATTAATTGCATGCACAGGCTTTGCTTATGTTGCATGGCTTTTGTGCCATCACAATAGTTAAAACTTATTTTCACTTCTGCTGTGCCCACATTATCCCTCATGTTAAATATTTTAATGCAATAGTTGAATCAAGTGCTTGCACTAAGTTTTCAATCAAAAATACTTTGACTATTTAGTATAAAGCATTCAAATTTTGTAGAGTTTCATGCAGTCAAATCATTTAGAATTGAAACTTTAAAAAATACTGTTGAAGAGTTGGTACTGGAATTGCCATTGATTTTTTTATGAAGTTGGGCAGCCTGTTTCTCCAGGATGCCTGTAAGATTCTTTTTATATTCTTTTTTTAATTTTCAAAGAGCTCTTATTTTCAGTGCTTCCTGAATTAGGGTAAATCATGTATTTACTTCAAAGCAAAATTAAGTTCAAAAATTTCTACTTTTTGCACTTCAACTAGTTTTCTTCATCTTTAAAACTGTTCTCTGGCCAAAAACCAGTCAAAAATTAAGTCAAAACTAACTTGGTTTCTTCTGCTTCAGGCCCCTGACTGAAAGGAAAGCTTTGCAGTGAGTCTTTATCTGGTATGAGTACAAAAACCTGGAAAATATCCCATCAAGTGCTAATGAACCAGAGCCAGGAATAAATTGGGGAGCTGGTTTTGGTATGTGGGATGGTGTCATTGACCACTGAGTGTGTGATGTATGTTTGCAGTGTCAGGGCAGGCTGTAGGTCTTCTGACAGTCTCAGAAAGTATCATTCTCTTGCTACAGCAACCAGACATCTGGTTTTAACCAGAAATCTACATTTTGCATGCCCTTCTTCATGCATAGGCCTTTGAGACTTTGTTTCTTCAGTGACACAAATTTTTGAAGAGAAAATAATTTTTCAGATAAACTGGTTTTATCAGTTGTTATTTCAGTCATTAAAATCACACAGCTGACCACACAGTGGCAGGTGTGACAAGTTTCTCAGCCTAGGAACAAAACCCAAACACGTAGAGATTTACTATGATGCTGAATGTGTTTCAGTTCAAAGACCACTGCACACAGGTTTTTGTCATGCAAGCAGATTTTCTGGTTTTGCTATCAAAACTAAATGTTGCTGTCAATAAGGTTATGCATACCCTAGCAACTTGCAATGGACTACCACTACATTCTTTTAGCTGTTGTCAATTGAAAAATTTCTCCCCTGGCTTAGGTCACTGCATGCCTGTTGCCTTATAGTGTTCAGGTATTTCCTGGAAACGCTGTTCTGTGCAGCTTTCCACTTTATCTTTTCTCAGACCTGCTCCCCATTTCACAGTGAAACATTATGTATATTTAATTCTTCTAAATTAAATCCATGCAATACTTGAGGTAAGGACAGCTTTCCTTATTTCATGATAGTATCTCAAGAAAACTGATAACTTTATTTGAAAAATTTGTATGTGTAACCCAAACAGACAGAGTTCCTTCAATTTGTATTGGGATTCCAGGCCAGCAATTTCTGTTAATTTTCATTATCAGTTTGAGTTACATGAGAGTGTGATGAGGCCTCCAATGGCACTTGAAATTACAAGTGACTGTATTACCACTCTCACTGGAGTATATTAGAAGTTAGGATTTTAGGTAAAACTCTTCTCACCAAGCCATGATGGACTGAGATTATGAAAACTGTGGATGTCAGGAAGCAGAGAAGGGCACAGGAAAGGAAGCCCTGGCTGGTTGGTGGTGCCTGACAAAGCAATGAGTTGATACCAGTGTACAGCAGAGATGAAAATAGCAGCTGTGAGCAGGTCAGTGCATATTCAGCTGGTAGACAGAGGATCAGATCATTAGACAGGAAAAAGGCAGTGCCTATGAGGGAGTGGAGTGTAGGAAAGCTCACAGTGCAAGTGGGAAGAGCAGCAGGTGAGTAGGCCCTGGAAGTGGATCCCATACAGCCACACCTTTAGCAACAGAGGAAGGCTTCCCATCTCCTTGGCTTCCCTCAGGGCAGTTGCTTTATCTGTTCCCCAAAACCTCTCTCCACACTTGTCTCACCCTCTGTTTTGTTTTTGACCTTTACTTGTCTGATAAGGTCTAAATTTAGCTGAGAAATTTTTGAGAAGCACAGATGATCCACGTTAGCTTGTTCCCTAGAGGTGCCTAGAATACTTGCAGGTGCTCTGATATGCTGCAAGCCAAAAGGGAAAAGCTCTTTGTTTCTCTAAGTGCTCTGAAACTAGTGGCTAGTTCAAGTTGTACATGTATATTTTGGAATTTTGGGGAGCAGGGAAACTGAGTGTGGTCTGCTGGGCTGCCATAAGGGATAACACTGGATCTGAGCCTGGATTTCAAACACCCTCAGCATTTGACAGGTGATTAAGGCTCTTCGGAATTAGATTTAACAGCGCTGGGGAAAGAGGTTAAAGTGAAGCCAGCATCAAGTATGCTGAACTCTGGTCTTTGGAAATACCATTGCTAATGTTGCTATCAGTGTATTTCCAGGAGAACATCACAGCTTTGTTTATCAAGCGCCGACTTGGCCAAATTATTATCAGCTGCTGGAGATGGGTACAAAGGATGCACTGTCAAGTCTCTTCTTGAATTTCCAAATTTGGGCCATTCTTTCCATGATGTAACATACTTATCTGCTGCATGGGTATTCTCAAATGTGGAAAAACCTATAATACAGAATTTTATCCATATAGTAAAATACGGGCGCCTTTGCCTTATGTTTGTTGCTTTAACCAAGGCAATTAGATTATAAATTTTCTTGGTTTTCTTTAGTGTAGCTGAGCTGAACAAAAATTGCTACTACACTGCTGTGTCCTGTTACTAATTATTGCTAATGTCACTTTGAGATATTATGTAATTAATATTGTTATTTTCTGTAGGACAGAATTCCTAGTACTTTGAAACACCAACATCACACCTAAAACAAAGTCTCCCTTGGCACATCCACTGAATGATTTTTAAATGAGAAACCATGTAGTAAACATCCCTGTTCCATTTCATCAGCATAGAGAAAAAGAAAAATATATGATATGGCAGTAAAAATCGGCTCAAATATCAGTGCTAATAAATACTTGAGGAAAGTAATGCCGCTTTGAACTGTTAACTTTTCTCCTCTTAATGGAACTTGGTAGGTAACACAAACACTTAATTTTTGGACTGCTAATATGTGGTTGAAACAAACCTGAGCTTCTGCTGCATTAGGTAAAGCTGTTCCTTTTAAAGGCAAAAGCCCAATGACACTGTGCACTTCAACAAGAAATAGTCATACAGCCCTTGAAAAAGAAGACAGCGAATGTACAGGATTTCTTGCAAAATCAGAAATGAATGTTATGACACTCTGGTTTGCAAGGCTTTAGGAGAATGGGAGAGAGAAACCTGTAGTCCCTTTTTGAGAACAAACATGGATAGTAGTTACAAAGATGAGTTACAAAGAGAGATGAGAGATGAGCGAAACAAATCCTCATAGCAGCCAACATCTGAATTTTTCACTGCTAGATAAATACTAATATGGTACAAAATACTTTTAAATTAAGAGTGTTATCCTGCATTACTCTATAAAATGGAAAGTCCAGGCCTTTATGAGAAGGCATTTACAAATACATGTGCAAAAGTATAAAGAAAAGTATAAAGTAGATCCCAAAACTCCTTGCCCTTGCCTTGTTACACAAGGTGGCATTGAATGAGGAGAGGGGCAGAGGAGTGGGCAGGGCAGCAGCCAGGCAGATGGAGAAAATGGGAAATTGTTCTTTACATACAGAACTTGAAAATGTTGCCATACTGCTTGGAAGTGCACAGGTTGGCAGAGACCCTTGGGAGAATGGAAGACTAAAAATCTCAAACCCAGGAAGGACAGAAATTATAAACTGTGGTTTTATTTGGGGTCAGTGCCTTTGAATTATGTTTCAGGAGCATGACAACATTTTCTTCTGAAGGGAAAGACAGAATGAAATTGGGGTAGAAAAATACGCGATTTGGATTAATTTTATCATTTTAGTATATGTTATTTAAATTGATATTTTGTTACTCTGAAGGGGAAAAGAGGATTGACATGAGACCCACAGGTGATTAATGCCCTTGCCAGATGCACGTTCCGGATGGATGAAATGGCAGGAAGGAAATGGCAGAAGCCACCATGAACCACCAGAGCTCTAAATGGGAGTCTCCCAAAGGATGCTCCAAAAGATTACTGTGGGGCATATGGAGTTTGGGGAGAAGTGCTGAAAATCTGGATTGATGGTGCAGTTCCAGGAATTGTTGTCCTCTAGAAACTGCTAAAATATGGAAGGCTTTTGAACAGTAATAGCTCAGTTTGCAGCAGTCTTACAACGTGGTATTTTGGGAATAGGATGTCGCTGTGCTTGAGGGCATGTTCTGTTCTGGATGGTTTGTTGCAGCCTGCATTGGGAAGACATTCACAGATGTCTTTTGTGCTAAAGGATTCCTATATCTGGAATGTGTAGGAAATACAGGTGGTCTTGCCCCTGATAAGTAACAGCTGTGTTAATTACACATTATAGCCTTGTCCTGATGAGTCACAGCTGTGGCCAGTAAAGATAAGCGTGATAAAAGGGAGTGGGTGAGCTGGTCAGGAGTGTTATGAAGAAGGAGGAACCTTGAGGAAGAGAGAACGAGAGGATCATGAAGAAGAAGGATCCTGGGAAAAGAGAATCACTGCTGTGAGGTCAGTCTGGGTGTGCAGTGAGAGCCTGTTGTTGGAATCTGCAGTCACAGTCTAGCTAGGTAAAAGCCTGCAGTCACAGTTTAGCAGGAAATAACCAGCAGAGACTGCAAGGGAAACCTCCAGCAGGAGCTTGCTGCAGCCAGAGTCAGTGAATGGTTGCAGTCAGGATGGCTGTAAAGAGGAATAAACCAGGACCCTTTTCATGCTGTGATGAACAAGAAGTCTGTGTCTTGGCTCATTTCTACACTCTAACAAGAGGGCTGCTGCAACAGGAGTGAGAGGTTCCCTGGTGATTTTTTTGTGTGCCATTTAACATGTCACCTTCAACCAGCTTCACAGGGAGCAGTGAAGTGTGTAAGCTAAGACTGAAATGCCATGATCCAAGTAATGAACTTAGCCCTGAGAGGGGAAGCTTCTACATATTATTCAAATAATTGTCCCAAGACCATCTGCAGGGCTCAGTGGATGTGTTGCACTGGCCTCTCACAGTACATTTTATGCAGAGTTTGTGAATAGTGCATCCTGCTGGAGCTGATCTCTGTCAGCTCTGAGGTATATTCAGAGGTGCCTTCTCTTCCCTTCAAGTGGTAACACCTAGAGCTTTGCCAAGGCCTAGCAAAAGCTGCTAATATGCTATAGAAATAGAAACAAGCCAAAAGATGGCTGCGGCTGTTGTTTACTACGTAATTGCAGTTTGGTTCCATATGCGCCTCTGTGGAAAAGAAGTGCTTCAGAATCAGCAAACAAAAATTAAATAAACTGGAAAAGATAAGTGAAGCTAACTCACCTTTAGCATCTAATTTCTACATTACATCAGAGCCTTTCTGTATCCAATCCCAACTTCCCAAAGGATTTGGTGATTGGTGTAGATCAGAAATACCTCTGAGCCTAATCATGTCAGAGGAATTCTTCCACTTTAAAAATACCAAATCTGCACATATGCTGAACATGTTGAAGTTGTGTGGAATAAAAGACAGTCTGGGCATTCTGTTAATGTGATGGAGAGTATTTTGATGTTGTAATTTGCTCTAAATGCATGTGTAAGTAATTGCTGCATGAGGCACTGAAGTCAGATTGACTCTTCACAGATGCAAAAACATTTCCATCTCCCAACCAAGGAGTCTCGACTCACTTTGCAGTACAGTGTGTTAGAAAGCATTGATAGATTTTCCTTATGTTAACTATATTTTGTGTTTTATATGTTTAATTTTTTTAATGAAAAAAATTCCTACTTCTGCTATGTCAGAAAATATTTTATTTCTTTAAATTCTGTTATAATTATGAGGAACAAGAAATCTCCTGTGCTCAGAAGAAGAGATAAAATTTCTCTATGCTGATCCAGGGAGTGTATATTTGCACACTTGGCATTTTGTGCATTACACGTCTTTGACACGTCTGTGCCAATTGAGGCAGAATCTTTTTTACATGATGTTAAACAGCTCATGCTAGAAACCATGGTAAGATGTTACGGTGGTCTGGCTGGCTGCCTGTATCGTCGGCTCGGTTAGCCCCAGCACCGAAACAGTTCTGTGGATTTTTGGTCGACC
>VXBB01001981.1:356899-400589 GCA_013399915.1 Illadopsis cleaveri | reverse complement strand
CTGAACAAAATGGTGTACAATGAATCCAACTTAACTTACAAATTAAACTTTATAAAAATGCACCCCCACAGTAAGACTTAATGTGTGACAAACTGGAGAATTTACCTGTAAGCTGTAGGTGAATTCTACTCAGATGGCTTATCTGGGAGGCATGGAATAGGATAGAACCTGCAGTCAGCCCTCTTTCTCTGTGCAATGGGATGGACACATCATCTTAAAGCACTTTTTAAGGATCCCTCTGCTACTGTGTTTTAATGGCTGTAGCTGTAACTTCAGATAAGCCAGGCATCTTCCACGAGATGGATCTTTCCTTGCTTTGCTGCAGCACTTTTGGATTTAGCTGACTCTCAGAAGGGATCAGTTGCTCTGCTCTTGAGTGATATTGTGGCCAAGTAGAGTATTGCTCTGTGATTACATGAATATAAACAGCACATATTGGATACTGCAGCACTTAGTTTGACTTATAACTAACTTCCTGAATAGCATTGTCTAAGATAAAAATATTTGGAGCTCTCAATTTTCTTAGCATGTTATTTGGCAGGCCCTTTTCTTTGCTGTCATAGGTAGCAACATTCAGGAAAACGTACAGCTGAACAGCTGCCATATATGTGGGACCAGGAAAAGGGCTATTCTTAGTTCCTTTGTGTTTTTACTGTTTTTCCTGAAGTCTTTTTCAGGGGGTGAACTTATGGCCTGCTTAACTATTTGGCAAAGCTCGCCCTGAGTTCAGCAAAGCAGAGGTTCTGTCCCTCATGAAGGTTATCATATCTGTTAAATTGAGTTTGAGCTCTGGTCACATGGAAACCAGTATTGGCTATTATTATTAAAGTTGCTTTTCTTTCAGCACAGTACTTTGGAACCATGTTTCTGTCCTCTCTGGATTTGCCATCATAATTTCCAAAATACTGCGTTCTGGAAAAAGAACAAAAATAATACATGTTAATAACCATAGGATGCTGGGAAACTTCAGATGGGTTTGGAAGTGACACCATAAACTGTTTTTAATTCTGTGGATTTATGATTTCACAAAAGAAATTATGAGATTGTGTTTGTTAGAAGGAGTAATCAAGATGCAGGAATTATTTTATTGCAGAGTCAGCTGGTTGGACTGTTGCTCTTCAGTAGTGCAGCAACTACAGAAACTGGTTAGTGATTCCTATGCACTGTGATCTGGTTATCTGCAAAATAATGGAAAAGTTTCATGTCACGGCATTGAACAGTCTGAGAGCACAGCCCAAAGACATATCTCCCTTGGGCTGGTTATGTTTGCTGTGTTAAATGGGACTCAGTCCTTCAACATTCACCTTTGAAGACATGGCTCAAAATAAACTGGTGTAGAGCCATAATTTATAGTATTGGCTACAGAATTTTTCCGAATTATCTCTGGAATTATTTATAAGTAAAGCACATATTTCTAGCTGCCAGGTATGGTGTGAGGTGTAAGAGATTTGTTACTATGTGCAATGAGCAATTGCCCCTGGGTCAGCAGAGCCCTGAAATGGCCTGCAGTCCTCTACTTCTTCCTCTTTCTTTTCTTTCCCAAGCTGCATGTGCATGCACAGGCACAAAAAGGAAGGTCCAGTAGTGCTGACTTCCTGCAGAAAGCACATGGTGTGTTAGTGTCACTCTCAGTGTCACTGCCCACTTTAGGATGGACAGCTCCAGGACTGGGAAATGGACCTTGGCCCAGGCATAGGACAGGAAGCTGCTTCTGAAGTGAAGGGCAGGACAGCTCTTTTGCTCCTGTACAACCTCTTCTTAGCGTGAGCACAATTATTCACGGCTGAAAAGGAACTCCAGTAGGGCTGTTTGCTCTCTATGCTGTGAGAAATCCACCTGGAGAAGGAACTCAGAGACGTTTCCTTGTGTCATGATTCAATGTGGGGCCAAACTTGATGGATCCCTCCTGTCAAGCTGCAGGCCAAGGAATGCTTTAGCAGTGCAGGAGAACGCACATCCCTTGTTCAGGTTCAAACCAAACTTCAGTGAAGTCATGTAATGTAAGTCACAGTGTTTTATGGCAAAGAAAATTCAGCATTCCAGGTATTTAGAGAGGCTGGTTGGTGTTTACATAAGCTGTGAGGGCTGTGCCATGTGACGTAGGCCCTGTTCCAGCCTGGCCGCCAGCAAAGTTTTTACTGTGGGAGAGGGACACGCAATACTTTGAAACTCAGTGTTGCCAGCATTTCTCTACCTCAGAGCCTTCAGATGCAGATTTCTCATATGATTTGCACTGAAAAAAATTATTTGCATTGCATTTCATATGGTTTGCAATGCACATCCTGCATTGCTCTCTGTTTAGACATGGCTTTGTATTTGGTCGGTGCCAGGGTTCCAGTCAAGTTTTCTGGACTACTGTTACAGTGTGTCACAGACAAAATTGCTTTGTCAAGACACCACAAAAATGCTTCTGTGTCTTTGGCATCTGTGCTCATCATGCTGGAACCATTTATTTGATTTACATTTTTTTCCTTTTTTCCACTATCCACTGTTTAGAATGTAGAAACAGTAGCACGTCCTCCTTTTAACTCTGGTTTTGGTAAAGTTATAAGCATTCCTTCTGAAGGATCTGTGGCTCTGTTCATTGGAAAGAGTCCTAGAATGGATTGGGAGGGACCTTAAGGATCACCCAGTTCCATCCTCTCTACCATAGACAGGGACACCTTCCACTATCCCAGGTGGCTCAGAGCCCGATCCAAGCTGGTCTTGGACACTTCCAGGGATGGAGCATCCACAGCTTCTCTGGGCAACTTGTGTCAATGCCTCAGCACCCACATAATAAAGAATTTCTGCCTAATATCTAATTTAACTCTGGCCTCCTTTAGTTTGAAGACATTCCCCCTTGTTCTGTCTTGACCTGCACTTGAAGAAGTCCCTTTCCAGCTCTCTTGTAGCCCCTTTAGGCATTAGAAGGTGCTCTAAGGTCTTCCCAGAGGGTTCTTTTCTCCAAGGCTGAATGACTCCAACTCTCAGGTTTGATATTTCTTTCATTTTTCCAAAGACACAAATTCAGAGATGACGTGAGGTCAAATTCATGATTTAAAACAAAACCAAGGCATGGACACATAACAAAATAATAATGTTATCTTCTATAAAGAATTTGCTCAAGCCTATACAACTTTGAGCTGAATATGAATTATTTGTGTTTCTAACCCATGGAGAATGGAACCAGTTCTGGAAGTGCTAACTGAAACCACTGCTTTGCAATGGAAGATCTTGTGAATTGAGAAGCAGAAACAGTAGAGAATTGTACTTTATCTTTTCTTCTGCCCTGTTTATCTGCTTTTTATCTTAGCAGTCAATTATCTCAGGAATCTACCACATCTGTATCCCACTGTGAGATCTGAGGAAGCTGGAACAGTGCAGTGGATTCTGTGAGGAACATGACATGAAGGCCTAAAACTGTTCATGGATACAGAGAAATCTCAAGAGGGAACATCCCACGCCTGCTGCTCAGCAATAGGGACAAATACTCTGTCCTTCTGCCTTTTCCATAACAAAATACTGTGGTCCATAATACCAGAGAGCATTTGCAGTCTCTAAAGTCCTACAAAATTATGCACCAGGGTCAGGCTTTCACTCCTGTAATGTGATAGTTTACTCCTACATTTTTTTCGTAGTTATCCAGATGTTCTGCTTATTCTGATTATCCTGAGTTTCTCATCTTGTTGTCATTATCTGGGGAAGTTCTTGGCTTGACTAAAGCAAAAAATTTACACTCCGTGTAGTTTTTCTGGGTGGGCATTTCCAAAGTTTTGGTATATGTCAAAATTATTTATGTCTCCTTGTTCTAGATCTTCTAGTCCTTTGTGTAGTAAGACCAAGAGGACAAACAGTGTACTATATTTTTTCACTCTGTGCACAGTTATCTTTTTGCGTGCTGTAGTTTAAAATACAGAGGAGGTCACCTAATTTACAGTGAAGGTGGCTGCCACTTTGGGGTTGTGATGCTTTTTCTTCTTGAGACTTCTTTTCCCTCCCTAATGCAGAACAACTTATGGACTGCAAATATGACCTTATAGGATCTGTGTGCTTGGATGAGAGGGATTTGGGAGTAAATTTTTGCTTGTTTTCATTGATGTGGGGGGTTTTGTCTTTAGGAATCTTATTAGAGAGGTACTCTTGACCTAAAAATTCCTCTTGGTGTTAATAATATCTCTGCTGTAATCATATCTCTGTTATAGAGCATTTATGACAGTGCTGCAATGTTTGCTTTGCAACCAAACTCCTGCTCTTTGGAAGATGAACATTCTATTTAAATACTGCTGGAAGTTTTTGTTTTGCTACACTGTTCTTGGGTGTAACAAACCCTGTTTAGATGGGAAGTTTAAAGCAAAAGGTCTAAGAGGTTAGTTCTATGAATGTCTTCCTAAATGAATCCTAGGACTAAGAAGCCTACAGAGTATGTTTCTTAACGCTTTCAAGAGAAATCCTAGATATGACTTTGGATTATTAGACCATATCCTTCAGAAACTTTTGCATAATATTCAGATACAATATAACTTTCTACTACAGAGTGAAATTCACTGCATGCTGTTCAATAGAAACAACTAATCCTAAATTTTACCTTTGTAATTCCTAAAAATATAGGTTTTCTGAAGACCCAAACCAATTCCTATTTAACTTGCTCCTCGAGTTTCCCAGATGCCTTATGCCAGATGACAACTATTTGCTTTTCTGCCAAACCCTGAGGTATCTGTAAGACTGGATTCCAAAATGTCAATGCTATTGTAGAGTATATATCGAATTTGGGCAGGGGGAGGGAGGGAAAGGAACTACACAAACTTAGTTTGTTTTTGAAGGACTTCACACACTCCCATGGCCTTTGGTAATTAATTGAGTTTAGCTTTCACTGATAATATTAAATAATGCTGATCTAACCTAGTCTGGACCTGCAAGGGTTTTTTTTCTTCCCCACTCCGTGCCCCACCCCCAAAGATAAATGTATTGTTACACTGGGTATGGATATTTATGCTTCAGCAGTGCCTTGTGATATCTTCCACAGTGAAGTTTATTCAGGAGCAGACCATCTGAACCTAATTCAGTTTCTTGTTTTGAATTTGCTTGGGAGCTATTATTCTAAACTCTTTAATGTAGAAATAGTCATTGACTTTTGCAGTGTTCTAACCTTGTCCTCTTTTTGCCTCTTTTAGTAACCTCATTTCATGAACTGTTTCTTGCTGGGATACGTGATGGGCTGTAGCTCCCTCCTTCTCCAGTGATTATCCACACCAATTCCCTTAACGTTCCTGACAGAAACAATTTCCTTTCAAAGCCTCTACCTGCAGATTCCTCTCTCAGTCCTGTGGGCAGCTGGCATCCATTCTGCTCAAAAGCAGGAGTGACAGGAGCATAGCCATGCTCCACTTCCTTTCCAATATTTTTTGGGACTCAATGACTCTTGTGGGTCCCTTCCAACTCAGCATATTCTGAGTGAGGCAGCCTTTACATTTCAATCACCCTGCATATATTCTTATTGTAATTTAGCTCTGTATGGCTCCTTCCTATGATGGTCAGCCAGAACAAGCAAGACCTTAAGATCTCCCAGCAGAGTTCTCCAGAGTAATCCAGGATGTTACAAACCTGTTCCTGCACAATACTCTGGTGATTGCTATCAAACCCAATTTTAACTGGGCCTCCCCTGGTGTTATTTTCTCTGAAGGCTGCTAAGCAGTAAGAAAGGATGTACCAAATTAATCCTAGTGGTACAGGACTACCCAGGCATGTGGGAAGTCTTCAGGTGGTGTTTTGGTTGGTTTTGATCAGTGCACAGTTCTGTGCTGACCTCCTGAGCCATTTGTGCTCCTGTCCTCAGCTGCACCCCTCATTTGGGGCTCACTTGTGCCTGGATGTCTGAATAGGACTGATCTTGTGAGCTGGTACCAGTGTATATAATACCTTCCAAAAAAACTTACCCAATACAGCCTGGTGGTTTTCAAGAACATTTTCTGCTACAATCTGAAATGCATCTGCAATATGGAGTTTGCTTCTAGTTTTATTCTGATATCCTTTCTTCTAGGGTAAACCTCACATATCTTCTGGTTTATTGAGCATGAATGCCTTGGCCATATCAGCACAGGGAAGTGCTGCTCTGATTTATTTATACTTTGATAGTGCATTTGGAATTGTTTTTAGCTCTCCACTGGGCCCTAAATGTAAGAATAGATGAAAATGCAAATGTTCTCATTCAAAACAGCAGTAAATATGTTTTTAACTTCTTAACTCAAATGGAACTTAATTAGGGTAGACATGTATTTACTGCTGTCCTGGACTGAGGTCAGTGAGACCTGGCACTGTCAAGTTTAGTTTTTGATTTGGTTGCTACAAAATGATTTATGTAAGTGAAAGAATAACTTGTTTTTGTCTGGAGTCCTAGGCCTCTCGATGCTCTGTGATTAGTATCTTGGGAGCATGGTTTTCAGTACATTCTACAGGATTTGGTTATAAATCTCTGTCCTTGTGCACTTCTTCAAACTGCCCTGATAGGTACAAACTTCTGCTTGTGCACACCTCCTCTGTTGGAGAGAAGTTACAGCTACTCTTAATTGATTGCAGTCAAGTGAACATAGAAATGTGCCCTAGGTGCATACAAGCTTTTTCAAAGTTCAGGAATACTCCTGAACACATCTAGGGCTTCGTGGGGGAGAACCTGGGAAGATCAAGTTCTGACCCAAATGCTTGGAAAGAGCAGACAACAGTTGAGGGCCCAGTAATAGATACTGGGGACAAAGAGGTTTCCAGTCGGAGCCATGTGGAGCTCACTAGTAAAGTCTGTAACTGTTCACCAGGCTGCTTCAATATGCAGGAATCCCACCTTGATCCATGAAACAGAACATTTGCTTCCAGGAAAGAAAGCCTGTGAGGGGGAAGCAGAGTCTGGCTGTGCCCTTGATGAGGGAGCTGATCTTGTTACTCTGTGGTTTGTCCAGAGGAGCTGAAGCCTTGTTCTCCGAGGGTGGCATTTTCCTTATTTATTTGTTCTTTGTTTAGCCTTGCATTTTTACGTGCTGGCTGCAGGTCAGTCCCTGCTCAGCCAGCAGCTGAACTGGCCAATTTAGAGTCACTAAGCTCAACTAAAATGTAAGCTTGTCTGTTCATCCCTAGGTTTCTCAGGATTTCCAGCAGTAAATCTGGAAAACACATCTAATCCTGCTGAAGCATTCTCCAGCCTTTCTGACATGAGGGATTGTGTGGTGGCCATTGTGATTTGTGTGCAGCAGTGGAGTTCCTGGGACACAAACCAGTGATTAGGAGCTGTGTGATTTGGGGGGATAGAGGAGAGGTTGTTTGCTATTTCTGGGTTAGGGAAGGAAGGCAGTTAAACTTTGTATTAATGAACTGACTAGAGGAAACAGACTCAAATCCAAAAATCCTGCCAAATATTAACTTTTTGTTGACGGTAGAATTTGTTCAGTTTATACACCTGCTATAGAAGTGCTTTTTATCAGAACCTGGCTCATTTCCAGAAATGAATATAAGCCTCTGGCCAATAATAGAGAGAATATTAGAGAAACAAAAACAAAATCACAAGCAAGTCTGTCTGTAATGACTTATTCGCATTTTCACCCACATGGAAAGCAAATGTTTTGATTAATTTGCTGAAAGTTTACTTCTCTTGTTTTCTTTAACATTTTTCTTTATTATTGGATTTATGTCCTAAGACAAATAGTCTGCTATATATTTAGATATATTGTTTAGTTTATAACAGTATAATTGGAAAGAAAGATGAAATTGAAGACAGCTACTGATATACAATTAATTAAAGTTTATCAGATTTGTTTTCAGATCCCTGCTGTCTCTTAACTCTGAAACGTGAAAAACCAAAATTTCATAATAATATTTGTTTCTTTGATGTAGAGATGGAGGTGTTGACAGAATGGTTGATGATAGCTGAGTAAACTTAAGGAAAAAAAAAAGAGAAATACTGGTGATTCCTTAAGATGGAATGAAAGGGCATCTGTCCTGGTGTTGAACAATACCTTTCTGTCCATAGATATGGTACAGGATGGAAGAATTTGGCTCCAGAATAGTCTTGCCAAATAAAGTCAAAGGGCATTTGAGGTATTTGCTGTGACTCCCTTGCAGAGCTGGTGCAGAAGACTGGGGAGGTTCTGTGCAGAAGCAACTGGATAGATATTCCTTGCTAGGCTTTTTAAATTTACATGTTCTGAACTGCTGGATCCACTTTGGGACAGAGGAAGGTCTTAAAGTGGTATATTACTTGAGATCTTAAGAGCTGTTTCCACGAAATCCGTGCAGTTGTGTGTTTCCTATACTGGAATGAGCACGGTGGCTGTTGGATGCTTGCATTTGGGAAGAGGCACAAGGCATCCAGGCTCACCTCTGCTGCCCAGGACAAGCTGGGCAATCCCACCACCTGCTCCCATCCACCGGAAGTAGCGCTATTTTATTTAAATGAACAGCACATCTGACTCTCCTGTTTGCTGTCGGAAAAGCTGGATCTTATTTTCCATGGCCTCACTCCTCCTTCCACCCCCACTCTCTCCTCCTTCCCCCAGAGGACAGCGCTGCCATACGGCATAGCAATCACTGGAAGTGGCCAGTTCAGGACAACTGGAAAGGAATTTGAGCCATTACTGGAATTCTAATCTCAGACTCTTCTAGAAAAGAGCTTAACAGCTTTTTGCTTGTCCTCTTGGGTCTGATGTTTGACAGGAAATGAGTTTGAAGGGTTCAGGAGCAGGTCACAGAACTCGCCTTGCTGCCAGCTGCTCTGCCGACCTTAACAGTGTGTTTGCAGAAATCTGATACACTTGCTTATTATTAAAGCCTTTTCTCTGAGAAAAGTTACTTCCAAAGCCAGGTCCTACCAGACATATTTCTAGAGTATTGCATCCTCGCCTCTCTGAATTCTTCTCCACTGACACTTGCTATGACCTAAGACTCCAGCCATGTGAAAAATGCTGTTTTGTAATTCAAGGCAGAGTGAACAATTGTGTTTGCAGGCATGTTTATGTTTGTCTTTTGCAGCACTTACTTTGTTTGTCCTTTATGTGCCCATCTGCCCGATCTCAAAGAAACTCAGATAGTTCCCCCATCTTGCATAATTAATAAAATACCTTGTAGACTTCATAAAATACCTCAAATCTGGTCTCAAGAAAGCAATTGTAATGGATGGGCTGACTGTTTCCTGTGTAGCAGCTGAGAAGTATATTCCCAAGCAAATTTAAAAATAAAGCGGCCTCCATGCTTTCTTGGAATCCTATTGGCAAGTCAGTGTTGTTCCGACTAGTACGAAGTTCAAATAGACCATGGAGACTGATGGCATGTCCCTCTTTCTTCACTATGTTTCTGATTTAGAAATCACTTTCCAAATTAAAAACATCAGAGCAGACAGACCAGATCAGGACAGCAGGGGAAGCTCAATATCGGGGCTGTGCTGGCAGAAATATTGCAAATAAAAAGCTGTAGCAGAAGTACTCTTGATCACCTGCTTTGAGAGTGCTGCATCCTCCCAAGAGAACAGTTCTGCAGCTTTGTGTGTTCCCTTGTTAGGAGGGCAGGCCTAGGGAATAATCCTTGCACAGAGCCTCTACTTCCAACCCAGCAGGCCCGCTTTTCCCCTCCTCTTCCTCCTGCCCAAGGCTAGGTGTTCTTGCAGAAATACTTAAGGAGATGCAACTAAAACAACTACAAAAAAGGTAAGACTAACTGGCTATATGGCTGCATTTTTTAGTCTCTTTTTATTTCTCTCTTATGTCTTCACTTCTGTAGGAATTTGGCTCCTCTGCAGCTTCTGCTGCTTTAATATATTGGTCAGTTTGTACTTTAGTTCAGCCCTCTCAAATGTCTGCTGTCTCTCCAGAATCAGCGTGTCCTGGAAAACAAAATGTGTGCAAATACACTGACAAAAAACAGACACATAGAATACACAAATGTACCATTATTTGCCTTCTTAGTTCAGCTGGTGAAAAGTCTTCCAGAAATCTTGAACAACAACTGAAAATAGACTTGGAAACTCCCAAGACCTATCATTCATGGCTTACAACTACTTCAGGCCTAATCATTTGTGGTTTCTGCCCCGGTTTGAAAATTATTGTGCAGGCCAGCCCACTGTCAATGCAGAGCTAAATAGTAAACCTCTGATTCAATGGTATGATTGCCAGACTAGGTAGCACTGAGCAAAAATAAGATATATTGTTTGCTCCAGTACTACATATGTACAGCACTCTCCAGAATGGAAAAGCCAGGAATTATTAACAAGCAAGATTCTTACCCAAAATGTTTCTGGTCTCCTTGTCTTCCTTAGGGGTTCTTAAGAGTCCTGCTGCCTGTCCTTAGCTGCACTATTTGAGAGGAGCTACTTCTGTCTTAACAGGAGCTCTCACTTAACAAAAGAGTGGAAACAGAGCAAAACTTTTATGTTGCTTTCTGTAATATAGCCACTCACAGTTACTGCTGTGAGTATGGCCAAGTAGAATAGGTCATGAATGCACCAATAACGCCAGCTCAAGGAGTTGAAACATATTGCTCAGGACTCCTCCTCATAGGATACAGTCAGGGTTTTCTGGGTAAGAGCTGGAAAAGGGCAGGTGGGAAGACACCCATCATCTTAAAGCAGCAAAAAAACCCATCAAAACTCCAACACTCTGGTCCTTTTGCAAGTTCATCCTTCCCTAAAAACAGAGCCAGTTCCCTTGCTGTCAATGGAGGAGCTATGACTGCACAGTTTTCCATAAGAGCACTTGGACTTAAAAAGAGGGAAGAGACACCTTAGCTGTGTCCCTCCCTGCTCCTAGATGCAGACCCATGGCTACATCACCCCTCAGGTAAAACCTCCATGCTTCCAGCAGTATGAAGTAGCAGTTCAAACTCCTGTGGGATCCAAGCACTCACTTCCATGGCACAACTGAGCTTTAGGAGTAGGGGACACATGGGCACAAAGAATCACTTGTCTTTTAGATATTTATGAGCTTCTATCCTGTTCTGCAGTGTAACAATAGTTTGGGATGCTGTCAGGGCATCAGGAGAGGTGTGTTTAGAATGTGCAAGATGAGATGTTTTTGGGCAGTGTGGGTAGGGATTAGGCACCCTGATAGTGGAGTAAGTGTACATGTGACATGCCTCAAGAAACCAGCCCTGTTAATTGTTTTTCTGGATGAGATGGAACCTGAGACCAACCTTAGCAGCAGGAGTCAGTACCAACTTTAGAGTTAGTTTTTTTGCCCCTTTTTTAATTGCTGAAAGAGACTTTGTTAAGACAGGCCTAATTAAATTATTTCCTTCTATAAGCATCATTATTTCTAAGATGTGTTTTGAGTACAGACATGGGAGGCAGTTTGTGCTCCACATTCATTATAAATATTTTAGGTTCTGAAGAAATGAACACATCTGTTAATTAGTACAGCAATGATGGAGTTGTACAATATCTCTGTTTTAGGGCTGGATATATCTGGAAGAGCACCTGTTCTAAAGACAATGTTTATTTTCCAAAATAACAAAAACATCAAAATTATCTTAATTAATTTTGATGACAATAAGTAGTTAGTTCAGTCCTGGAAAGGTTAAAGCCAGGAATGTTTGTCAAGGAGCTTCAGAGCACAGGCAGCTCCTGACCCAGTGAAGTCACCTGCATGAACTGCTGAACATTCCTTCACTGCACACAGAGTGGCTCTGGGGGATTCTTTTGCTTATGTTTATGTGAGTTTGTTTTCTTAAAGAAGAACATTCCATTTTACCATAATGGAAACTGAGAAACCAGTATTTTTCTTGACTTGGTCTTTGTTTCAGAAAGTTCCTATTAGGAAAAAAAAACAACCAAACAAAGCAAACCAAAAACATGACCCAAAAGATAATGACTGAAAGAACCATTAGCTTCCCCCTTCTGGACAGAGGCTTGAATAAAAAACTTGCTTATACAGTCAGAATTTCAGGGAAAACTCCAACCTAGAGTCATCATTGACTCACAAGCCAAACTGTAAATTATGAATTAAGAGCAGTTTAAGTCAAATCTGTACATGGATTCTCCCATTTTTGTCATGTCCTATCAGCTTTTCACATTTGCAGGTTTTCCTCGCTGTTGGAAAAGAAGTAGCACAAAAATTCAAGGAAAGAATGAGCCTGGCTGCACACAGTGAAAGTTCAAATGTGCAGGTTCACTGGGCTGGAGGCAAGTCCCAGAGAGCACCACTATTTTCTTTTATCACCTCTAGTCATCCTGGGCAGGCTAGCAGCAAATGGGTGGAAAAAATGTTGAAAACAAATGTTGTTTTCTTAAACTGATGCTATTCACAGCAATTCACCTTTGTGTGCTGTGGCTAGATGCATTGAGTTTTAACTGCCTTGTGGGGTCTGTGATTACCTTAAAGGAAAGTGCTGATTAAATATATATATTTTTCTGAAACAAACTTGATCCCTCTTCATGCACAGCCTCTTTAGGAATCATCTCATGTGGCCTGATCGAAAAAAATCCAGTGGACCTGGAGGGAGATTCATTTAATTGACTTCAATAAGCTCTGGATCAGACTCATGGGGAATGAAGAATGACTTCCCCCTAATCTCTAAAATTCTCTTCCTCTCCAGTTCCAAAGCAATTAGAAACTTGTGAAATGGAAGGAATGGTTTCTCTTGGTCTCGTGTTCTTCATCAGTCTTCAGGTTTATTTTGGGCTATAAATTGCCCTAATCATGGATGCTTTCTTGTTTTTGTCTTGCAATGTTTAGCTGCAGAAGGCCATGTTTACTGCCTTTCTGCAGCTGCTGTTGTGCTGAGATTGTTTATCTGCACAGTGCCTGTCTGCTGTGGCTTCTTAGGCATTTCACAATCTGAGGAGCTCCAAACTCTTCAGTAGTTGATAAGAGAACTGAAGCATAATGTTCTCAAAAAAAAATCTATCAGACTGAAAAAGCTGAGAGGTTTTTTTCTCCTTTTGCCAAAGCATCTCTGAGGGCTGACATAATAAAAGCCATTTTTTGTGGCTGTGCTCTCTTGCGGTGCTGCATGTCCCACTCCACTGCTGCCAGAGCACAGCTGTGTGCAGCCAACATTTTGCTGAAGGGTTTGCATGAGGCTGGCAACAAGATACAGTGGTTTTGTACATCCACAACCATCGTGCAGGGAATGCTGCCCTTCTGCAACCAAAGTAGATTTAGCTGCAGATCCCTACAAGTTTCCAGCATTGCAATGTAACCAAAGAAGTGTTGGGTTCTTGAGCCAGGCTTCCCCAGACACGTGGCCACTGCTGTGTAAAATCCTGGGACTTTACATATTGTGCATTGTGGCATCCAACTGGAAGAAGATGGAATTTTGAGGCTTGGAGTGAAATTTAAATTCCCATGATTCTTCTTGCCCTCACAACCCTCTTGTTTTTTGCAACTGAGCCAGCACCGGTTTAAAAACATTGGCAAGCACCAAGATGTTCGTGGTGATGAATATAAACAGGCTGTTTGCAAGCATGTCTGCAGACATGCAAAGTTGTCAGGACCAGGGCAACAAGGGCAGCCAAGGAGGAGTCTGGCACCAGGCATGCAGGATGTCACCCCTGCCCCTACCAGACAGCCTTGCTCTGTGGAGTGTGGTCTGTCTAGACAGTCAGTGATGCCTGGCAGCAGGTTAGCTCTGTACATATGGGATTGCAAATGGGTAAAATCCCCTGTGACCAAAGCCCTCTGCAGGGCTGAACAATCTACAATAGGTACTTGTGGGTCTGTGCATTTGGGAGCCCCCAGGCTCTTTGATTTGGGTGACTCTATTGCTTTCACCAGGAGCCTCTGGAGTAATTCCATAAAGAAGGGTCCACAAAGCCTGCCCAGCTAAAGGTTCACCTGTATTAAGGCATGAGGGTCTTGAAAATCTCCTTGTGCCAGATTTCCCCCAGCCATTCTTATGACTCTTGGCCTTGCAGCCTCTGGCCATGTCCCTCACTGCCACTGCAGAGGAGAGACTCCTTTGTGTGCCTGTTGTCTCCATGTCAGGCATGTCACCACCAAGCTCTGTTGTGACTGCAGAAGCTCTTCTGCACAACTTGTCATGAAAGGAAGGGCTGCAGCCTTATGGGACATGTGGGAAGGGGGCTGATAACCTTGAAGGCAGACTTGCCCTTATTCCAACCACCAAACCAATACTGCCAGGGCTGGGCTTTAGTCATTCATGTTCCTGCTTTGAGGATTAGGGCTGCTCATGGAAAAATGTGTGTTGTGCTTTGTTTGGAACACATCCCACATGTTAAGGTTGTGATGTATAGCCCCCATCCTCCCCTGAAGTGTGTGGCTGGAGTGGTGAACAGAAATGCTTTGCATGGGGGAGCATTCAGGCTTTGTACAGAAAGAGGAGATTTCTAACAATAAACACATTTTGTATGGGAGTGTGGTGAGTTGTTTGTTTCCTTGATTGTTCATGGGTTTTTTAAACAATTTTTGGTGAAAGATCTTAAGTATGTGTCCTCAGTGCACACTGGTCGTTGAGTGCTTGGGACAGGCTCTCCTATGGGTAGGATTCAGGAGAAGGGGCTCTCCCAGTGCTCAGAACTGCCTTTGCCACCACTTCATGCAGAAATGAATGCTGATGGGTGTGGTGTGCCCTAGGAAAGTGTGGTTGCAGAAGCAGGGGCTTGCAGAGGATTACAACAGTCTGGGATCTGTGGTGACTCTTAGAGCCTGAGTCCCTGTCTGGGTCAAGCAGTCTGACTCTTCAACCTCTGTAGCAGCTGCATCTGCAAGGCCACTTCTCTGTCCCCTGTTTTCGCTTCAGGAACCCTTTCCTCCACTGCTCTGTCTCTTTATTTGCCTCCTGGGATGCCCTTGTAAGCATTTTGAGCATTTTGAGCATGTGGTCATCCCTGGAGCTCTTCTTTTTGCTACGTAGATTGGACAAGTATTTGCTTAACGACAATAGCAGCCCTGTCCTTAGTTGCCATGAGTTGTCAGCTGTTGGGGGGAAGGAGAAAATGAGCTATTGTAAGAATGATTCTTTCATGCCAACTGGAACAAAGAGCTTGGGTTGCTCCCCCTTCCCGCTTTGTTTTAGCATTCTGGTTGTTCCCAGTCTTGGAGACAGCAAGACATTTTCAAAATGTTTTTGCCTTTAAAGAATGAGGGGCATCAGTCTACCTTGATGAGAGGAGTTTGGTAAAATTCAGCGCAAATCAGACTAATGTCTGCATCTGTTCTTACAGAGCTTGTTGTGGCAAAGGGAAAACAGTTTTGCCTGCAGAGGCATGGTGGTGTTTGTTTGCACGTTGGTACTGGCTGTCCTCACTTCAGCAGGTATCTCTTTCCCAAAAGGCATTGGACAAACCCTGGAGTGGGAGGACACCCCTGGCTCTGAATGGTACTGCCTGTTAGGAGTCTCTTGGAGAGAACTGCACCACTGTGCAATTCCCTTCCCTTAATTAGATTTCCTTAAGGTTGCTTTTATTGTTTGGTTCTCTTACCTTTCCCAACAACTGCACGAATTGCACAACAGTTAAGTGACCCAACAGGCCAGAGAGAGGTATGCAAAATCCTACTGGTGCCTTGAATAATTTGTATTTTTGCAGTCTCTGGCCGGTTTTTTCTTAATCCTCAGCTGCTGCTTCGCCACTGCAGTTAGAGCTTGTCTTCCTGCCCAGTTATTGCAGTGCTACAACCTTCAGTTAGGTGGCTGTGGAGGCTGGGGGGCAGAGGAAGTGTTAAAAGGAGGTGGTGTAAGCAGCCAGATGGTACTGGATCTGAGCAAGTGAAGTAGTCACTCTCATCATTAGGAGGAATCCAGAGAGCCTGTACTTTTTCCAGCCTGGCCTCTACTTGGAGCAAGTTAGAGATACCACCTTTAGTTGAAACAGAGGGTGGGGAGGATAGTGTAGATTAACACCTGCAACAAAGCTGCCTTAATGATGCAGCTGGTAAGGCAAGAGGAGCTCTGACACAGCTGAAATGTTCCCGTTTTGAGCTCTGTGTGCATCCTGTTCCACTGATCAGCACCTCTACTCTGGCTGGAGGTACTGAGGGTTTCACTCTTACATTGGTCCTGTTTGGCTCCCTAATCACCTGCAGCAGGGACAGAGGTGCTCACAAAGGGCTGTGGTGGGTTTTACTGGAGGTATATCCCAGTTCAGGAAGCAGGAAAGTTTGGGTTTCTGTGAGCACTGGAGTCACCCGGGGCTCTGTTTAGTCCTGCTGGCACTGTATCAAGGTGTCTGCTTTTGTGCATTTGTTCCTCACAGTGGTTGGTGCCCAGCAAAAGTCACACAGGTTTTTGGGGTGAGAACCAGCCTCCAGCTTCACTGCAAGAAAACTGAACTCCCATCTCCTTGGGCACAACTGTGAGAAAGCTCATCAGTAGCAGCAACAGAATTTGAGTTCACAAACATCTTTTGGGTGTTTGAGGTATTTGTTATATTTCTTTGGGGTTTGTTTCTATCTAAAGAGAGAGTGCATGGTAAATTACAGCTAAGACCTAACACATGATACAGTGTAGGTCATACAGTGTGCTGATGGAATCCTGGCGTGGGGTTATGCTGAGGATTTGTCAGAGACTCATCATAGTTTAGACTTTATCCACTATAGGTTTAGGTCTGATTCCTAAAACTGTAACTTGTACATGTCATCCTTTCCTTCCCTGAAGCCTCATTAAATGTACACTTTAGTAAATTGCTTTATGTTTCTGATACAGTTGACTGACCCCTAGTGCTTAATGGAATTTAGCAGGAGAGCTGGAGCTGCAGTGGGGTGATGGATATCATCAAACTCTAGGACAGCTTGTGAGATGCATCAAATGTGAACTCAAAATGTGTGCACGTACAAGGGACAAATGGACTCCAGCAATAAAAATAGTTCCCTAATGCCATATGAGTTAGTATATCACAAGAGCATTAATCAATAGGTTTACTCCAGGAATTATTCTGAGGCTGAAGGGCAATCCAATCATCAGCAGAAGGATATTGGTGCTGCCAGAAACAAAGCTGCAAACAGCACAGGAATTCGAGAAAATGCATTCAATGCTGTATTTGTAATGGATTTACATATTTGTATAACTGCAGAGTGAATTAATTTTATTCCCACTGCTTACAATACAAGGAAATCTGGGAAGATAATATTTTCCACTGATGGTGATAATAAATGTGATCTGTATTAAGTAGTTAAAAATTATTTGAGCCAAAATTCCATAAAAATTGGCAAGTCATGTATGGGCAGTTTTTCCTGAAAACTGGCAAGAAAGTGAGCTCAAGGAGTGTTGATGGAAATCTGCATGTTTATCTATGTTCCTAATGCTGTTGGAAAAAGCCAAGAGGTTTTATATTGGCTTATAAAAAATATGTAAAATTATGAAACCCTACAGGAAATAGAAATTATTTCCCCACCACCTTTACATTGCTCAATGCAGCTGCTGTTACACCCACCTCGTTACTGGGGCCAGGGGGCACAGCCACTTTGTCACCTCCTGGGCTCCTCTGGGCCAGAGGGGCTCTGGTCGTCTCTGCTCTGCCCTGCCCTGCTAGCCCCTGGCACCTGGGAATTCCCCCTCAAGGGCTCTCTAGATGCTTTTGAGTTGGGAGGCAGGGATATTTCTTCCAAACTCCTGTGGGGATTTTTGGTATGTCCAAAACAAGATATTTTCCCCTCATTGTTTGAGAGGGGAAGCTGTCAAAACCTTGTGTGTATTTATGTGGATGTATAATCAGAAGTAACTCTTAATATATACATATTTAGAGCAATATGCATCTGTAAAATAAAGATATCTCTGACCATACCTATTTAGAGATGAGACTGAAGCCAAATCTACCTTTTAAGCCCCAGATAGTCCGTGTCCCTTTGCAGTCAGCAGACAGGCAGCAGAGCCAGCTGCAGAGATAAGAGCCAGTCCCCCTTGGGCAGAGTGATTAAACCCTCCTGATCTGAACTCCCACTGACTCCCAGCACTTCTGCTCCAGATCTGAGCCTGGTGGCACAGGCCAGTCTGTAGCACCAGTGCAGATAGCTGAACCACTCCAGCAATCATAGCTGAGCCCTGGAAAATGGAAGGGGTGAGTCACATGAGGGAGATGAAAGCCAACACTAAGTGCTGTGATTATTCTATCAAAACAAGTGCTATAAACATGCAGTTAAAAAAAAAAAAAATCCCTAGCTAAACAATGCCATCAGGTGACATTAACTGATGACACTTTCTAATCTGGGATTCTGAACTGGCTGGCTTTGTGTGAGCTTTGCTTTGCAGCAAATGGGAGTAGAGGGATAGCTGTGCTCACCAGGCTGGGCCCATTGAGGTTCAGAGCCCAAAAGAGGGTAGTTTTGGGACCTCGATGGGCCCCTTTCTGTGTTGCTTGGGATGGTAGTTTCAAACTTGTTAGTGCCTTTCTGCACACACTGCACTTGCATGGCTTGAGCTGTCACTGTACCAGGCAAAGCTGTGCTTGGGCAAATCCAAGGGCCCACCGTGGTTTGGGTCAGCAACTGTGACTCCCACAGTTACAGCCACTACAAAGCCAAAAAGTCCAATTACTGCAGTGCTTTGATGCGTGGAGGAAACCCACTCCTTTGCTGTGGTGGCTGCACTTGCTGCTGCTGTGTGGCTCTCCTGGCAGCTCCAGCAGCTGGAGCCCTCCTCTGCAGGAAAAGTCTGTCTGGAACCATAGACACTGGCTGTCCCTTTCAAAGAGCTCCAGAAGAGGAAAGGAGAGGTTTTTCTCACACCACTGACTCTCTTCAGGAGACCAGGAGAGCGAAACCCTTAAAAGTCCTTTTAAATGTCAGGATGATGTAAGGTACCTGTGTCCCACCCTTCTTGGGTGTTCTTGGCTCCACTGTCCTTGACCCCAGTAATTTCAGTACTATTTGTTTTGAGTAATTTTGGTTTTGCTGCTGCATGTCCCTGTGAATAAGAAACAATGTTTCTATTGGCAGCAATCAGTTCTCCATCCACCCTTGTCTCCTCCTCAAGTACAATAAAAGTGCAGAACAGGCTCTCAGTCTTTGACCTTTCCAATGAGTGTGCACTTTGTCACCCAAGTGGACTGAGAGCAGCATTCCATCCTTTGAATGTTGATGTGTCCATGCCAATGACAGAAGGCACAACGTTGGTGTCTAGGCTTTGAAGGCACCTCAGGATCTGGATTTGGAGATTTGGTCGATGACACTCATAAATCCAGCTCCAACTTCTGTAAATTGAGCGCTGGCTGTGTGAAGTCACTGGGAGCTCTGCCATGCTTATTTGGGCATGACAGCTTCACACTCATAATTTCCTGGGTTTGAGATTCAGTATTTCTATCCCAACCAGCTTTAAGTAGGGAGAAGCAGATTATTAATAAGGTTAGCTCTCCAGGGCTTGGTGTTTTTTTCTTTGCATGTTGCCATTTCTGGGAACTCCACATTGCAAAGCTTTGGACCAAAGGTCCTCTCAGGTTTTAAAAAGCTAGAAGGCTTCCTGCAAGTCTGTGGGAGGCATCCATCTGGCATCCTCATATGCTTGGCTGCAGTCTTCAAGCCTCCTGGGGAATGAGTGAGAATCCAATCTTCTGCATGCAGTGTCAGAATGCCTGCTAGCTTTAAAGTTAAGGGGTTTTTAAATGGCTAAAATATTTTCTGCTTAAGGAGAATGAATCTTCCAAGAAGGATGTCTGCTGCAGATGAGAGGACTGCACTTCCCATAAGCTACTCCAAAGTTTGATGGAAGTTTCCTGCTAGATCTGTAAGCACACCTTAGCAAGTTCTGAGTTATAACAAAATATCTCTGAGTTCAGATTTCAAGACCATTTGTTCATTATAATTTGTTTACGCTTCACTGAAATATTGGATTGCTAAATTCATAACATCTGCTGAAGCCACTGCCTGCAAAAGGTAGAACCTGTCACTTACCAGGAGTGTGAGTAGACATGCTGGATCACTGTGGGATGCCTAGTTTATTTTTCTTTGGTACTGCTCAACAGACATGGTTTTCATCTTGCAAATTTCCTAAAACCAAAAGCAAGACCAGCCCTTGCATCTCCCTCACTCCTCCTTCATGGCCTGGAAAGGGAAGTGTAGTGCTGCTGTGGTGACAGGGGTGCATGGGGACTAAAGGTCCTTCTGGGACCAGGTGTCTGCCCCATGGCATCTTCAATTCCAAGCTCTGGTTTCCTTTTTCTAGATGGGACACTCCCAATCCATGCTAGAGTAGCTGCTTCTTGGTGCATGACTGTAGCAAGATAATTATCTTCTAATGTGACATTCTTGCTTGGGCTGTGCCCTGAACGTAGATTATTATTATTCCAGAACAGAAAAGTATGTATGAAGTATATACCTCTACAGTGTATATAAAAAAATATGTACCTGAACAGAAATGTAGAGGCTGTTTGCAAGTGGAATGAAGTGAGGCTGGGGGAATTGCTTTGTTGTTGTATGCATACCTGGGTCTTGTTTCCTTTTTTTCCTTCCCCTCAAAGAAGGCAGTAAGAGCCTACATTAGAGAAAAGAACCCTCTGAACTTCTTGTCAGGGTCACATAGTGGTTACATGATAAAAAAGGAATGTATCTCCTTGAGCAGACCGTGGCTTGCTTGACCTGGTGAACTGTTAGGGCCTGTGATCCCATGAGAATCAGACAAATTGTGGAATTTGGACTTTTTCCTATGCATCCACATCATTTTGGTCAGATGTTCCCTTCCCAGTGCGGTTGCTTCTATGTGATCCTGCACTAATCCCTAAATTTCTCTAGTTCTTCACTCTTCTGCTCAGTCAAATACAGAAAAGGTTCATTTGTTCCTGCCTTACAGAGTTAAAGAGTGGCCGGTGTGCACTGTGTGGTGTGATGCCTTGATGAAAGCTGTGGTGTAAACTCTGATAATGCAGCATGCCCACGCTGAAAAGCATGCAGTCTGGAGAGCTAGACATACTTTCTTCTCACTTGCAGAGAAGATAAGCCTTTCAACATGTTTTGTTTTTGGATTTTGATCTTTAACCTTGATACTTACGATGGTTGGAAGAGGGAGAGGTTTGGCAAGTGTCTTTCTGGTGGAGATTAACCAGACCAGGAGCAGCGGAGCAGCTGGGGGGGATCCCAGCTCTTTCCTGCACAGCACACCTAGCCCAAGAGTAAAGCCTGTGTCATGTCAACAAGAAAAGATCTGCCTCCGCTTGGCAACAAAGTCTGTAACACTAAACTTGCTTTCTTCCTGTTCTTTCTCTCTGCACTGCTGGTATTTTCTTCACCTTCCTATGACAGCTCTCTTGTCCAGGCACAAGGAGGGTCACCACTGTGTTCTCTTAACAAGCTGGAGATGAAGAAGTGATGCTAAAAGTTCATGCTTCAACAATACTTAAAAATCCTTCGTTACCCCCTTGTGAGAGGGGAGAAAATGATGTGGAGACATTTTGGGGTTTTGTTTTGACCTTGATTTGCCAAGGTGTAGAAACTACATGAAGCAGTCCAGAGTTTTAGTTTCATTTGTTCTGTGCTCTGGTTTCGTCACTTTGGAAATGTAAACAATGCACAGAGTATCTTGTTGCAACATCTTCCAATAAGAGCAGCATAAAATCACCCTGGCTACGTGACTCTCTTAGATCCCTGCTGCCTGTAATATTCCTCCTGATGAAGTAATTCCAAAGTGTATGGGCAAATCAAGTGGTTCTTGATTTCTCCCGATGCCATAGTGGCATCTACTGTGGGAAAGACAAAGCCTTGGCCCCCTTTCTGCAGTGGTTACCTGCACTTCTGCAGCTGGATTGTCAATACAGAATTTTGAAAGCAGCTGATACCTCTGTAACACTGGGGGAAGGGCTGCTCTGCTCCTTGGCTTGCCCCGGGGGAGGGACAGAGAGCACTGGCAGGGTCCATCCCTCCTAGGCTGGCTCCTGGATGTGCAGAGGAATGTTCCCCAGGCATGCTGTGTATGATTCACACCTACATCCCCTAAAGGCTCTTTCTCGGTGAGGTTTTGCATGTGTCTGAGCAATTTCCTGGGCAAAGCCCTTCAACTGTAAATCTAGTACATTGTCTTTGCACCAACAGTGCTGCAGTCATAAAAAAGTGACAGATCTCACAATTAATGCCAGCACATGACTGGCCTCCTTCACTCTAAAATAAGTAATTCCATGGTCTTGTGAGGGCAAATATGAGGCAAGCGATTCTAAAATACTGAGTACTTGAGGGGATTAGCAAAAAATGCAAACGTTTGTCTTTCAGGTTAATAGCCCATGTGGATGCTGTCATTCTGCCCTTGGGAGCCTGTGGGTTGGCATCAAGGCTGTCTCTGAGCGTGTTGAGAGTAGTTAAAGTATTATTAATATGGCCACATTCCATGGATGTGCAGCTCTGAGGTGCTGAGGACACCCTTGTTAAAATCCTGGCAGATCATCACAAGCATCTTCCGTGCTTTTGGCCTAAGGGAGGTGTTCCTTTATGAGCTGCATTAGTCAGGAAAAAAGGGGAAGGTTTCAAAACAAAACCAAAGTTCAAACTCTGAAAAAAAAAAAAAAACCCACAAAACTTTTTAAACTGGGATATTATGGGGCATGTAGTTGCAGGCATGTGTAAAGGCACAGTGAGTGTTGAGGAAGCTTTGCTGAGAGGGGAGCTCTCAAGCTTCCTGCATGGTTGACAAGTACTGACTCCTCTATTAAAGACCTGCACTCTGCCAAGAAGTTTTCCAGCTGAAGTGGACATATTCCTACCACTGAGATAAAACAGCTTACTGAACTTCAATGAACTTGCAGAAAGTATCTGAATTTTTTTTTGCTCTAAAAGCCTTTTCACCATGCAAGTGAATGGAATGCGTAGGACTTATGACTAATGGCAAGAAACTTCAGAGCAAAATGAGGGCATCACACAGTCACAAGTCTATTCCTCAGCACCTGGCCTGTCCAGAAGGCTACTCGGGGGTATCCTCTTTGGTTGCATCTGCATGAGGGACCTGCTGAGAAGTGTTCATGTAACAGGTACCAGTTCTGCCTGCTCTTCAGAGGGGAGCCTCAGGGGCTGGGTGAACACATCAGGAGCAGTGTCCTATGCAGTCTTACTCTCCCAGGCCCTCTCTTGCCAGCATAGGTCAAACATTCATACAGGTGGATGTTAATCCTCTGGGAAGGGAACAGACAGGACAGCAATTTAGAAAGTGCTGTCTAGTTACACTAGATCTTTATCTCTGTTGTGTATTTATTTTGAGCTAAAGTGATGGAGGCTGGTTTAAATGAGAGCATGCCTAAAGTTCCTCTGTGCCTTGTTATAAGTGCTTTCAACCCCAGCTCTCGTGTATAGAAAAAGAAGTCCAAATAAAATGTAATTATAGCATAGAGTTAGATTTTCTCCCCACTTCAAAGCTTGGAATCTGGTTGCTTTTACAGTTTGTAAAAATTCATAACATTGTCAGGCTTGGTGAAGCAATACCCACTTTCTGTGTATCTGAGGACCTTCATTCCACACTGTTTTCTTCAGAGGAGGGAACTGCTGACCACTGTCAGGACTGTAAAGATTCAGGTGGCCCTTGGAGTGGTCACCAGTTCAGGCAGTCCATGGAGGTCACTCTGAGGGTCAGTGAAATGCAAAGCCAAGTAGGCAGGGCTGAAGTTTGAATATTGCTGTGGGTTTTATGCCAAAACTTCCTGGTGGTGACAGGGACAGCAGCTGAACCTGTGGCTCTGCTCTGGTGTTTTGGTAGCCCTGCTTCCAGCAAGAGGCTGGGCTCTGTGACACCCTCTGGACCTGTGCTTTGTGGCAGTCCATGGAGGTCACTCTGAGGGTCAGTGAAATGCAAAGCCAAGCAGGCAGGGTGTAGAAACAGAAGGAATAATTACACAGCATCATGCCACAAAGGGGTGTTGAGGGGTGGCCCTTGGGTTCACGTGCCTGTACAGACACTGGGGTTTGCCTGCTTCCACCATGGTAAGCTGGAAGTGAAAAGATGTACTGCTACATCTCAAGAGATATCCAGCCTCCTGGAAATATTTATAGCTGTTAAAGTTTCTCTGTTCAGAACAAGCCAAAAATATTGGTGTGCTTTGGATGAGTGTGTCCCTATTCACATTTCAAAAAATGCCTACCTCTTAAAGAACCTTCTGCAGGCTGCTAGAAAGTGCCAGGGAAGGGCCTTTGTACATTTGTAAAAATTAAGTATTTAATATATGTAATAGAAACACATATAAATACAACATTGCTGATGTTGTATCTGCCATCTGATTTTGAAAAAAACAGCACAAACAGAGGAGAAAATGTTTCCTATTTTAAATCTCTTTGATTACTTGCCTGTGAATAGTTTATGAATCCAGTTGGCCCACTGTAAATCTGGGAGGGATTCTTTGGACAAAGTACCTAGTGTATTTTGTACTATTTTAGCTGAAAACAACTCATCTTTTTAATTATCACTTTGAAAAGATGTCCACTGGCTAAATTCAGCAAAATTTTACATGCATGTTGGGAGGTGTTAAGAGCAGCCTGAAAACAACACTATTTGCTCTGAAGAGAAAACTTTCATCAGAGTAAAGGGAAATTATTTGGGATTGATACTGACCTGTCAGTTATTTCTGGAGGGCAAATAAAGTGGGGAAAAATCAGTTCTGCCCCACAGCCTGTGTTGGTGAGTAGGGGATGGTCATGCTCAGCTCACTGCACAGAGAAGCGAAACTACAGAACAGGGGCTCCCTCGTTCTCTCTGATGCCTTTGCAGGGGAACTTGGTGGCTCACCATGTGAAGTCTGAAAAGCTTGGGGTCATCACCCCCATTCTCTTCCCTGGGTCTCCAGGTGGGTATGATGCTCCCAACCATTGTCCAGCACCCCATGAACATGCTGGGCCAGGGGAAAGTAAGAGCTGTCCTGCATGGGAAGCAGTGCCACATTTGCAGCTTTCCAGCCTGCCAGAGCAGTTGGTGGCAGCACAAGGGTGTCCCCAGCAGCTGTGCTGGCTGCAAGCCACCACTTTGGCAGGGCAGGAAGCCACAGCTCAGCAAAAGGCAGAAGAGAAGACCCAGCCCAGGGGAGAGAGGGTGATGGTGTGCTGGGGTGGCAGGAAGGGATGTGCAAGGGGCAGTTGTCTGACCAGGGCAGTGTCCCACAGCAGATCTGGGACATGCTCAGAGTGCATTTGCTCAGCCTCTGCCAAAGGCAGGCCCAGGGACCTTGCGGTGTCCCCCGGGACCTGCTGGGACAGTGGAGCGGATATTCAAGGCTCTGGAGCAGAGCTAAGCCCAACAGCACACAGCTGTTTGACCATCGTAGAAAGCCTGACTACGGAGAGGAATTTTTCCTTGTTGATTTGTATGATTTTCTTTGGAGAGCGATGGTCCTTTGGGCTCTCTGCTTTTTCACTCATCTGTTTAAAAAGCCCCATTTTGGGACATCCCAATTCTTTCAGCCAAGAAAAGCTGGATTCTGCTCCTGGCTTGCTCAGAAATGGTTGCTCAAGAGCAAAATGAAGCATTCCTGTCAGGAATTGGATGCACAACATCCAATGTGCTCCTGGGGTCAGAGGAATAGGTCTTAGACTCGGAGAAATCCTCCTCATGGCAGAGCATGACGTCAGTGCAGAAAGGGCCTGTCCAGCTCTGCATTCCGAGAGCAAACACAGCAGCCAGGTGATATGTCCAGCAACAGGCCAGCTTAATAAACTTCCTGCTCAGCTTGAGGACAGAATAAATAGTTCCATGATGTCTGCTTGACAAAGCCAAATTGCACACCTCTCCGTATTGCAGAGCTGCTCTGGTTAAGGGACTGTCAACATTTCCCATCTGGATGGATGATTTAGCTGCTTTCCTTCACATCAGGGCGTTTGACTTACCCAGTGTTGCTACAAGACTCTGCTTTTATGGAATATAATTTTCATCCACTGGCTATGTCATCCTTGGGCTTGAAAACAGAGTTTTAAGCAATATTAGAGTAGAAGGATAATGAATATTTAAACACATAATTTTGTAAACCCCAGAGAATAAGAAACTTAGAAGCGGACACACACAGAGTCTGGAGATGGCAAACACTCTCCCCTCCTTGCCTGTAGTTTTAAAAGGATCCATGGGATTGAACTATTACTTATTAGGGTCTGCCCCACCCCAGCTTTCTGTTCCGTGCCGGATGCGCAGTGTTTGTATAGAAAGCAAACTTATTGCACTGTGTAATAAGATTTGAATGCAGACATTTAATTAACATTATCTGTTCAGAAGCATTGTTAAACAACCTTTCTGTGCCAAAGGTGAATGAAACTTTGAAACTGGAGGTTGGGTTTTCTATTCTGCTGACCAGTGCCATGGATTGATGTGCTGTTGATACAACCGCTTTCTCGGGTTTCACGTATGGAAGTCTGTGATGGAGCAGTAACTTCATTAATTTGGCCCCTACTGATTCAGTTGAATGCTAATATTTTGACCTTATTCCCTAGGAAATATTCTTCCTGCTGCACAGACTTGGAAAGCGTGGCCATCCCTGGGTTCTGAGCCACATTTATGACAAACTTTCAGAATGATAATATTTCACACGTAAATACGTGAGTATTGGTTGTTAAGACTTTCTGTATTAACAGAAAAAGGTACGAGTCCTCATTGCTAGGTAGCCTTTGAGTGTTCCTTTGTACTTTTAAGCACCCTGAGGTGTACAGTTCTGCCTGCCCTCTAACACAGGAGGGATAAGGATGTGAGTCCTGTGTGCAGCTGACCTCACCTGGGCTTGACACAGTTATGAACTTCACACCCCAGCACAGAGGATAAAGATGCATAGGTACTTACAAAAAAAACACCCTTAAATACAAAGGTGTTTAAGCACAGAGTACCTTTAGTGGCTTTGTGCATCCAAAGCCCCATGGTGGATCCAGCAGGCACTGTTGAGTGTGGAGAAGCTGAACATTGGTTATGCATTGACTGACCCACATATCCTAACTCAGTGATCACTGAGGTGGAATCTGCCTGGTTATCTCAAGGAGGAGGAAGAAACTGGACTAGGAATTATGTTTTGTGAAAATACAATACAAATTCCTAACCCAGTTTTCAGCTGGGAGAACATGTTATTGTTGAATAATTGATACCACTTCATGGAAGCTTATTTTCTGTGCCTTAAGGGAAATTCAATTAAATGAACTTCTATTTTAGAACACTGCTCTTTCCTGTCACTGATGAAGCAATAACAGTTGCAGAATATGGGATTTTCTGGGAGTGTTGCTTGTTGCTCTCATTTATATTAAATTTTCAGCCGCTATTTGGATTTTATCTATAATACTCTCTGAGAGGTGCCACTGGAGACCTAACTGATTTCACTGGTGACTCCAGGCTGCTGTGTGCTTGCTGCCACAAGGCAAGGAGAAAGGCATGTCCCACAGCTGCAGGAGGTAGTGCTAGAGGTGCTGTGGCCCCAGTGAATAGAGCTGTAAATGACATCAGCTGAGGTCTGTGGCATGCTCTACCCATAGGCTCTTGCTGACATCCAGAGGAGCCTGTTCCTCCACATAGTGAACTGCTTCTGTCACTATCCAGCTCAGAAACCAAAATGTTCACAAGTGGTGCAAGTCCATTGTCTTGTCTTTGCATTTGCTGAGCTGTAATGAGCATTTGAATGGAAAGGCAGAGATTTGAATCTCACATGACAAGAAGTGTCAGGATTGGGGATTAATTCTCTGTGAAATAATTTCGGTGATGAGATGCCACCAGGAGGCTTGACTCTGCATTCCTCAGACACCCCAGACTCCCACAAACTGCAAGGAGAGGACTGTGTAGGCAAGGAATGCAGCATGAACTTGTAAACTTTTCAGATATCTTAGCACCTTAGTGGGATGGTCTCAAGAGCCTGCTGTGCCAAAAAGGTGACCCTTCTAGGACTGGAACCATTTCTAGAATGCTGGGGTTTAGTGCAGGGCACATTTTTATAACTGACTCCTATAAAAGGCTAAATACCAGGTTAATTAGGCTTAACCGTGCTGACAGGATCTTAATGAAATCACTGTGAACAATATCAGGGTTACATAACTCTATTTCCATCAAAATCACCAGACATTACGATATTTTTGTTGTTCCTTGTAAGAGATGAAGGTCCAACAGCTTGTTTCCATTTCCAGTACTGCGGGTTCATTAATTTGTCCATAATTCTGAGCCTTCTACTCCATTCCCATCTCTCTTTGGTTCTCTGTTCTGCTTGCTTAGCACTGACATTTTGGCTCTTCTGTACCATGCTGAATTGTGCTTTTCCTACAACCCTTCTGTCCCTCCATCCAGCCACAGAGGTACAAATGTGCAGTCCATCAGTAAGGACACCTCCTGCAAAACACCACCTACCACGAGCTTGTATCTAATGTAGCTGGTGTTCATCACCTGTTTTTTGGGGTTGTTTTTTTTTGGAGACTGAGTCCCTGGGCAGAAGTCATTTAAGCAGAGTGGAAATCCAGCCTGAGCCAGAGCTGCTCAGGGATGTTGGCAATCCATGTGACTCCTGAGTGCTGATTAATTGCTGGGTCTGTAAGAGTTAAAGGGAATGCAATGCCTGGTCTTGCTGCCAGAGTCTCCTGCCTGTCTGTCTGTAAAAGGGGGGCCACTCCATGCCAGCCTTTGAGTCATGCCAGGAGCACAAGCCAGGGCAAAGCTCTCTGCTTGCTGCACAAATCCCTGGAGCAGCTCATTGCTTTCTCCTTTTCAGTACCTGTGCTTCCCAGCACACTGAAGCAGCTCTTAGCAGAGGTGAAGGCAGGAAATGCTTGTGTGAGTTTTGGAACTTCAGCCTGATGGGCTCCTAGCCAGGGGACAGCAGCAGTGGGTGCCTGTTGTCCCCTCCTGTCACCAGCCATATGGGGAGCTCCTGCTTTCTCAGTGGGGAGCAGGCAGCACAAATCTGGCTTCATCTGGCCTTATGCCACATGTGGGTCACCACGGGAGCAGGAAATTCCCAGCTGCTCCCCAAGACAGCCCAAATCTGGAAACGGTGCAAGGGGAACTTAACCTGGACATGATAACTGGGATGCGGCCTGAAATCTCTTCTTCAACTCAAGAAATAGTTTGTTGTCTCTGTCTAAATGTTTTTGTCTGTCTCTGCTTAAAAGCTTTAAATAATGCCATAAAACTACTCACACATCCCACACTGCAAAACAGATAAACAGTGAGAGGAGCTGAGCATGTTTAACAAGCTGGAACACAACCAAAAAAGGCCTAAAGCCTGTGATCAACTTGGTAGCACACAGGAGCCACCAGAGGGTGATCACAAGGGTTGACTCAAGTTCTGCTCCCCCTTCTGCTTTCTCATCCCATTGTGCATCCATGATCTCCAAGTTAATCGTTCTCTGATGACTTAGGCTTGATCAAGCCTTCAGCTCTTGTTGCTGCCATTACAGGGAACATGTGGATCAAGATCTCAGGATCTTGAAAGACCCACCATGTCATGAAATCCCATTTCTTAGGCTGCAGTTCATCTTGTCTGTTCTCCATAACTGCCCTCTTGCCCTCTTGCTTTGTGTCCATACTCAACCCGTGTGATGTAGAATGCCAATAAAGAGGTTTTGTGGGAGACTACCAGAAGTTGGTAATCTTCTTATCTCTCATTCCAGACATATCCTGAAATGACTTGTTCTTTCTTCTCTTTTTATTTCACAATATAAGCATTTCGCAGAGGAGGTGACATCTTTCACTGCTCTAACATTTCATCTCCCTATGTCTTCACATTTTTTTCCATTTTCTCATCTGCATGTTACCAACTTAATTATGCTGCACAATGACTTTAAAAAGGCAAACTCTAACAAAGGCTAACGAGGATATTTCTTGGCAGATGGTCATTGTTTTGCCTTGGGCCCATAACTTTGCTTGCCGCTCTCCACTGGGCACTGAAGCTATTCTTGTGTTTAAAGATAATTGCTCCAAGCAAGATTATATCATATTTTCTGTCTATGCTTTCAGGAGGGTTTAGTGCTGTATAATCTGACCATTATAACCACATCTCCAGACAATAGCAGGCTGCAGAATACAGTGTGATAAAGTGTTAGCAAATCTTGTTCGTGTTCATTCTCTGTCATTATATTTAGGTTCTAATGGTTTAAGAACACACGGAATTTTTTTTTAAATGGGGTTCAAATTAATCGCTGCAGAGGTACCCAGTTTTCTTCACCCACAACCGAAGATGACAGGGACTCTAGAAGAGGTGCATGATATTTTTCTGAACCTGTCTGTCAAAGCAGCATAAGCTTAAGTAAGTTCTTGCTGTCCAATGATGCATATTGACTAATCATGTTGATATGACTGAACCAACCTTCAGTAAAGGCACTGGAGAATAACAGCAGCAGTTACCATCTTCTCCAGGGAGCTCCAGGTAAATTTCTGAAGCTCAGCGTGTCCTGTCTTTTTATGGCCCATTTTCCACAAGCAGTACCATGATGCTCATTTCTTTTGTAGCAGAGTAATTTCTCATTATTTACTTTTCTTCTCTGAGCATGGCTGGTAGCTGAAGTCGTCAAATTCCATTCAAGATTGAGGAGAAGTGGCTTTGCCACAGTTTCCTGTCATGTTAAAGATATAACCAATTTTTAAAGACTCGGGAAGTTGTGTTTCTTGAAAGACCAGTTCCTTTCAATTCCTGCATATATATTTAATTTCTGAGTGCCACGTGTCAGTTAAATCCTGAAAACATGGTGAAGACACATTATTTCCACATGGGTTAGAACCATCTTTTGCAAGATGAGAAAGGATCTGATCTTGTCTCAAATTGTACTCCTGGTTCCTAGAAATACTCATGCTAGGAGATAAGGAATATGATGTAACCATAGATGTCCCCTGGGTATTCTGGATTGAATGAAATCCTCCTTGCCTACCATGAGAGTGGTCATAGAATAAAAATTCCAGATGGGCTAATCATAACACAAACATTTACTGAGGTTTCAAGCTGAGACATCTGGGAGAACAACTATGGAGCAAAATGCTAAAAAGAAAAGGTGCATTCATCCTAACTGGGACAGCTTTTATCCCGGAGTGGCCAGGGAAAGTGCTCTCTTCATTTGGCCGGCAATAATTTAATGGCAGGAATTCCCAGCCAGTCTACTCTTGGACTTGAAGGTGAGCTCATGAAGGTATTTACTGGGAGTGAGGAGGGCCCTCTTGGGGAGTCTTGTCCCTGGAGAAGGGCACTGTGGAAACCTCTGGTGCTTGGGTGAGGCTTTATAGTGATATTCTCTGTTTGTCATCATTAATCTTTAAATCTATCGTGATGGGAATAGAGCCGACCTTGAGTTTGCTCTAAGTGCTGTCTACAGGTCCAGAGATGAGAGAGGCTTCTCCTGCTGAAACCATCCTCATGCTTTGTGTTTAATGTAAACAGTGTGTTTGGAAATGCATTATCTGTGGCAGACCTGACATCACAACCAAATTCTTTAAAATAAAATGTTTAGGGGGAATCATGTGTCAGCTGCCTAGCGCTGAAATGTATGGAATGGAATTAAGCAAACGTTTTCTTAATTAAAAAAATGAAAATGGATTCTGAACTTTATCTAAGGGTCACTTTGGGATGATTTTTAGACAGAAAAAATCTTGGCTTTCTGGCAGGACAGCTGTGAGGGAGTGTTCTATTCATTAGAACACAATTTGTCCAAGAAAATACGTTCCAAGTCCTAATCAATTCAGATGAAAACTTGCTGGACAGGGTTCAAGCAGGCCAGTTATGGAGTCTTATAAAGCCAAACCCACATGTCTCAGTGGGCAAGAGGCAAGATAATCTTAGCTTACAATGGAATGTTTAAATTTATACAGCTAAGACACTGACATAGGCTAGGCACAAGGGTTGTTTCTTTTGTGATGGGTTTTTTTTTAACCCATCACAAAGATGAGTTAGAATTTTTAAGAAGAATTGGAATTTTTAAAGAGAGTGAATATCCCTTTAAGATATAATCACTCATGCTGAATGGACTGTGGCCAGATCTATCCTTGCTTTAGCATCTATAGAAAGATTTTTGGAAAAGACCAGCTTCCAAAGCACTAGGAATGGAGGTGTGCCTCCAAATAAAGGTCCTTGGCATCACAGGCTTTTGCAGAGTTTTATAATTCCCAGCTGTATGAGGATTTTTTTTTTTTAATATGAGCTGCTTCAGCAGTGGAAATGGAGCAGTTTGGAGAAGCTGTTGCACAGTGAGCCCCTGGGAAGGTGACACCATGCACAGCATTGTTCTGCTGTTAAATGCAGGCTCTTTATGATGACACATCGCTACTGAGCACAGAAAACCACAGCTCAACACGCCCCCAGCCCTCCTGGGGTTAATGGTAACTATTTTAGGGTTTGCTTTTCTGTCATTCAGTTAGTTTTTCCATTATTGCAGCTGGTAGCTTTAAAACAATGCATTTGCAGATCCTTGCAAATTCCCATAGGGATAAGATACATAACCTGAGCAATCTTCAGCTTGGGGAATATTTCATTTCTTAATCTGAAATGGTTTTCTAACTTGCAGAGTCTTAGCTAAGGTTAATCTCCATCACAAACATGAATCAAGGGTGCCTTTCACACTAACTTGCAATGCTTGGTAGAAAACCACAGCAACAAGTTGGTCTCTGAAGTGCCAGTTCACATTCATTTCTTTGCTAGTGGATCCTCTGCTCTCCTGCATCCGTTGCTGGGAAGGGACAAACACAACATTTCTCCTCTCTCATGACTCTCTTCTAGCACTGGAAGGCTTCACTGACTTCGAGGGGGGGGGGAAAAATTCCTTCTAGCTGTCAGTGGCCCTGCCTACATCACAGGGCAGCCCCTCAATCCCAAACTTGTTACTCACCAGCCTTCTCCTATCCAGGGACTGAGACCTGAGCCAGGAGCTGCGTTTTCTCATCACGATTTCTGTAATTTCAGGGGGCAGTGAAACAGCCCTTCTGCCAGTCCTCCTCCTCCTCCTTTGTCCAACACCACCACCCTGCACCTGCATCCCCCCTCTTAACTCAGAGAGAGATTTACTGGCATGGCTGGGGCTGGATGCAAAGGAGAAGGATCATACTGTATTGTTAAGCAACTGGTGGTTAAAGTCACAAACTCTGGAGACTTCTTGACTACTGTAAACGCCAGCAGCTCGTTGTCCCACAGTCTCTTCCTTCCTTCACGCCCCGCTCTGCCAAGTCAGCCACCTGAGACTCTGCTTATTGCTCTTGTTTTCCCTGGCTCTTCTCACTTGTTTACTTAAAAATTTTCTCTTTCCCTCCCCTTTCCTGAATTTGAATTTCTTGCAGGAGGGTCTTGTAAGGACACCTACTTTAATCAGAATTTCCTGTGAATTAATAGGCAGCTATTTTTTTGAGTTTTACATGTTTTGAAATAAAAACGTGATCATTTCTTCATTGCCTCTTACCCAAGCTCTGCTTTCAACAAACCCTTTTCTTATGGAAAGCCGTGGTTTTAAAGGCCCAGTTTAAAAGGCAGGCTCTGTCCTGCAGAGGAGGAGGAGGAGGGGTACTTTGGATGCAGCAGGACAGCCTGTCACCCAAGGGAAAAGAGCCGACATGCTGCTGGGGCTGGCTACATATTTTAGTTGCAGAAAGCGTTCCAGACTCAAACCACCTGTGAGTGAGTCTGGCTGGCTGATTTAGTAGGGCCTAGTGCAGGGTGTCCTGTCAAAAGCCATGCTTGTTTGCACAAAGGCAAATGAATCAGGTTTTATGTGGCAGGGCGACAGCTCGCTGGGACAGGCTCATTAAAGCTCTGTAAAGCAAACTGTAAGCGAGAGGCGCAACATTTCCTTATCCAAATCCAGAGAACAGACAGGCGTCCTATGGAAAAGTGAGTCATATTCTCTGTGGTACATTCTGTTCATTCTGTTATAATAAACATGAGTGTTTGTTTGCCGAGTCCATCAGCATCCAGATCTAAACTTGATTAGGAGGACAAGCTCCTCAGCGCTGCCGGGCTCGCGTGTGCACTGCTGTTTGCTCGCTTTGTTGTGTAACAGCACCAGTCATGTCAGGCTGCCATTCCAAGAGGAAATAACAGCACTTCCCTCATTTCTTTCAAATCCATCCCGAATTTCTATAAAAGACATCAAAGCAATTACTCTGATACTTCCCATGCTTTCCAAATGACTCATCTTTTAAGGAAACTGCTGGAAAATCAGGCGAAACCAAGGTTCCTTAATTCCAGGGTTTGAGACTTTTAAGAATCACATGGAAACAAGTCAAAATAAGAAGCCACAAACTCACCTTCTCATAAAACCCTTCTCCATGTTTTATATATTTCTCTGCTACCAGTTGGAGTTGGTTTTACAAGCTACACTGCCAGGAGATAAAGCAGGTTGTTAGTCCAGCTCCGTGACTGCAGAAGGTGAATTAGCTGGCCAAATGTGTTTATTGCTACCGCTGTTGGAAGATGACTTTTAAATAGGATGATGCTTGGCTGCATCTAGAACTAGTAGTGAAATAAGGGATTGTCTGCTGGAAACAAGGGGACTTCTGGGAAGGAAGTTTCTAAGCAGCATGAGTAGCATTTTGTAAATCGGACTCTTGCCCTGTTACAAGAACGGGCAAGGTCTCCAAAATTTTAAATGCTCATTGCATCTCTAAGAACTGTAGATGGGGCAGGAGGGATTGCTTCTGACTTCAGTGGGATGAGAGTTGGAGATTGACCATGGTTTAGAAATTTGTTGGGCTATAGCTTGAAGCATTTCAGCTATTTCCATAGAATCACTTGCTAATTACAATTGCTTGTCTAATGCAATGCTCCAGGAGATGAGGTTACTGTCCTGTAAAATCTGAAAGAAAGGCTAGGGACAATGAGCATCCCCTGCCTGGCTCTGACAGGTAGGCATTCCCAGCTTCTGGGGTGCAGGAAGGCACCCTTAAGACTGCTCATTTTGCTGACTTTTTCTTCCACATTTATCCACACGTGGAAGGAGCAGTGTCATTGCCGTTGCAGACTCTCTCATGAAAGAGGACCACACACCAAAAAGCTTTGGGGTACCAAACAACATGAGACTGCAGGTAAAATGGCTACTTCACTCCTCAACCTGAACCTACCAGGGGCACTCAGGTTGGAAATAAAAACTCTTTTGCCTTTTTGCTCTGGCAAATACCTGGTGATATTTTTAGGGTGNACCACCCACACCGGTGTTGTTTCTTTTATTGTGGCTTTTCTGTATTGGTGATGGGATTGTTTTAATGAATTGTTGTTTGATAAACTTTGATTTCACTTTTCATTTATAACAGGGCGTTTTCTTCCTCAATAATTTTTTTTTTTAAATTTCTCTGCAAGTTATCCAATCATTGAAGTCCATTCATCCTTTCCAGTCCTGTATTACAGGTATTTTTAGCAGTTGAGGAAAACACTGTATTGTGCCTCCTCAAAGTCTCCTCGTGCCATTTTTGGGGTGGGGAAGTGCTCCAGAGCCATGTAAGATGCTCTCACTATGCACAAGCCAGCTCCAGGAGCCAGTCCCAACTCCAGGTTCCCAGAAACAACCCAGAAAGCTCCTGTCCCACACGGAAGCAGCATCCAAAGGCTCTTCTCACCCACTGCAGTGTTCCAGCTTCTCTGTGTGAGTCATGTGTTACAGGAGGGCATCTCTTGACCATAAGTGGGATGTTTAATAAACCTGAGGTTTTTAATCTTTAGATGTTCACAGCTGTTCACAAAACATAAAATACACAGTCCGGCATGAGCAGCTACACGCTGGGAGAAAAAATACATAGCATTGTACTTGATTAGGGGCCAGGATGTCTCCATGGGTTCTCTGGCAGAAATGAGTAGTTGGTATCATACTTTTCTAGGTAAAATACAAGAGGTTTATCTAGTAATAGAGCCTGTTGAATCTAGAGCAGCCTGATTTCTTGTAACACTCCCTGCATGTCCATGCCTGTGTTGCGGGTGGAAACACCACATTTAAGAGGTGAGGAATGACTGAGAGGTCTTTGCAACCTAAACTATTCTATGATTTTAAGATCACTGAGTTGAACTGACTTGATTTCTGCTTTTTATCCCTATCAGAGACTGTCTTCTTTCCATTGTGGAAATTGTCACCCCCTGACCACATCGTAAAGGGATTATTTTAATTTTTTTTTTAACCTGCTGCTTATGGTTTTAAAACCGATTTTTTTATTATTATTATTATTATTATTATTATTATTATTATTATTATTATTGTTATTATTGTTATTATTGTTATTATTATTTTATGTGTGTGTGTGTGCTTAGACAAAAGCAGGGGCTGTTGGAAGCTGCAGGTCCTGGTCTTTGCTGTGCTGGCTCCTTGTAAGGCATAGATGCATAAAACTGTTTGGTATGTGCTGCTGCAAGAAATTCATGTGCAATCATGATGAGGTATCTGTGGGTGCAGGAGCATCTCCCAGGGAACTCTAATGTTTGGTTTGCTGGCAGTATTATTCCACTGAAGCAGCTTTCAGTTGCTTTCTACCTCAGCTTGTTTATCTGTAAAATGGAAGTGGGGAACTTCCTAGAGAACTCAGAGGCATATTTTTAATTATTCATGGCTTTTACGTACCCTTGAGGAGAGTATAAGCAGTACATTTCTGAAGCTGCATACCAACATTTCTGTGGTTTGAGCATCAGGGGAGCCCCTTTTCCACAGACACTGCTGTATTCTCCTGGCTGTGTGTTTCATGGCAAGCCTGTGTTCAGCCCTCGGCATGCAGACCAAGCACTGGGACCCCTGACCCCTTTCTGTGTACAGAGCCAGGTGTTTTCCTGCAAAGCCTGTCCTGCTGGGGGCTGCAGGCTGGAGCTGGGGAGGTGCCTATGGTGTGCTCTGTGCCTTTGAGGCATCGAAAGCGGCGTGTGGCAGACCTAGGCTCCACAATCTGTGGGGACAGGGGGCAGTGGCCCCCTCCCAGCACCAGCATGGCCTTTCCCCAAGCCCCAGCCACATCTGCACCCGGGGCCAAGCCCTGCTGGGGCTATGGGCACACACAGTGCATCCCAAACAGGATGGAAGGTTGTTCAGGTCACCCTGTGCCTCTTGGTAAGCGGCCGAGTGCTTTACCATCAGCTCCCTGGAGGTTGTGACATTTGAGCTTGCACTGGCTGCCCCAGCACAGGGAGGTCAAACAAATTGAATTTCTCTTCTAATTAGCTGTCTATGGCTTTGATCCCTGTCCATTGGAGGCCTTGTGTGTTTTAGCTGGAAGAATGCACGCCACGTTCCAGCCCCCTCCCGCAGCCGGAGAAGCGATGATGTCCCGGCAAACGCTCAGAGTGGTGCTCAGCTGGAGAGCCATCACTGGAGCATGGCCTCTGTCGAGAGGGATCCCAGCTTCCCTGGGCCTCCCTCTTACAGAAGTTAATTCCTTCCTATTGTCTTTGCAAGTTCTAACAGAACAGAAAGCTGCAGTAAAGAGAGGGGATATGTTCAATTTGAGCGGCGAGATTATGATGTTCCGAATAAAGCCGTACTTATTAATAATTACCTCTCTGCCATGACTTTAAATTCAAACAGCTGGACAGGCTCTGCTCTTTATTAATTTCCTTGGATCCTTGGCACGAAGCCCTCCATTCCTGTGATGTAATGGTATAAAAAGTTGGCTCTTGACCGAGCTCCCACCCACAAGTTCTAAATTTGGAGCATGGCAAATTTCTGCAGATTCCAGAGACAGGCTATGCTCAAGACGTGCTGATGCCTTCAGTCCCATCCTATTGCACCAAACAACAAGGTTGTGTCTTTTTATAACGGGGATCATAAATATGACTCAGATGCACATGTTGTCTATGTAAGCACTTGGGGTTGGCTATCATAATATGGCACTGGGAAGGAGCCGAGCCAAACCAAATAAAAATTGTTTTGAGTAAATATTACATTTCTAGAGCATGAATAAGTTTTCTCTGCAGCCAATGTGTCACTAATGGGAATAAGGAAGAAGACGGGGTGGGGGGAAAGCAGTAACTAAATCACCCCTCTAAACACAGACAGTCTGCAGCAAGACCTGTTGTTTGGACTCGTCTGGGGTGTGATATCCCAGATAATTCATAGCAGGTCTCAGCAAGGCCACGAGAGATGGAAATAAAAATAGCTGTATAGCTCAGCGCCATCCTGCAGTGCGGCTCTCTTTTGGGTGGGATCTCCAGGAGTGGTATGTAAAACAGGCAAGCAGAGAACCCAGTGTCCTCCTCTCCCCTGCTCCCAAATGTGCAGAGGCTCAAGTATGTGGATTGCTCCATGGAGATTGGTGTTGCTACTCACATGCTCAGCACTAAGCATGTGCACATGTCTGTCCAGGATCCGGGCCAGAAGGAAGGATGAGTTTTTCATCCTACAGTTTTGGGACCCCGGGGGATATCTGCACTGCAGAACAGAGGGAAGCAGAAAATGAGCCCATGTGCAGCTCTGCATCCAGGAGGAAGCAGCTTCCTGGCAGCTCTGTGGGGCAGGAATGTGCCATCCCACCACCAGCACAGGGCTGGTTCATTACAGCTGCTGGCTCTGCTCCAGCTTCTCCAGCAAGCTGATAAACCTCAGTGTCCTCCAAAATCCCAATTATTCCTGTCCTTGAGCAGTACTCAGGGAGCAGCTTATGAAGTGTTTCATGTACCTGAAATGCAAAGGGATTTAAAAAAAAAAAAATAAGCTCTTTCTGCAAGAACTATTCCGGAAACATTCCCTGATAAAAGGAACCCTCAAGTCTTTCAAAAATAATAGCCAGAGAGAAATAACAAGTGAGAGTCTAGCTTTGAAAATCATTAATGTCTTTCCCATTTTCCTGATGGGCATATGCATTCCTTCCTGTTGCACCTGTGAGCTTCTACATGTCAAATAAGTGTTTTCCTGAGCTTTGCTGTCCTCTCCCTTTTTATAGGCTTCAGATAGCAGGCAGAAAACCTGGCTTTAAAAGAGGAGCTCAGACAGGAAGCAGCAATGTTCCAGGAGGATTTCTGAGTCAAGTAGGAGAGCAACTGGCTTCATGAAGTGTGAATTTCAAAGAACCCTAAAACCCTTGGCTGCACAGTTGGAGCAGGTGAGCGGGGAGGCATCGAGAGCCCTCGACATTCCCATGTCCCAGCCGTCCCTATCAGAAGCTTTTGAAGAGCTTCTCTGTGCAGTGGGCTGGACTGGGGCTTGCAGATAGAATGTTTGAAGTGCTGTGAGCCCTGCAATAATCACAGCAGGCTTGACGTCAGCAGACCTGTACCTCCAGGGATTAGTTCTGAGAAATCAGGGCTGGTTTGCCCAGCTAAGGCGGTTTTGACTGTTTGAAGGATCTGGGTGATAAGTCCTTTTTCCATGCCTTGAACGCTGCCAGTGGTCATTTTCTGCCAGAAGAGCAGCCCAAACAGTGTACTTGGGGCTGGCTTCCTCCCCTTTGTAATGCATTTTACAATTTGGAGAAACTTTTGTAACACAAGAAAGTGTTTTTGCATATTAGAGCTTCTAAATTGTTAGAACAGTTGGAAAATCCTAATTGCCTTTAAAAGTCAAGGAAAAAAAAAAAGCAAAGAAAACATTTTGGTTTGCAGAATTAACAAAACTGGGAGCTGAAGTTCAGTTTCCTGGACCAAAAATTTATTCAGGGAGTCCTGTTCTACTTGTGACTTTAAAACAAATACTTGAACCTTCAAGAAGGGATTTGCACCTACCCCCAAACTTGCTCTGAGATGCAGAGCTTAAGCTCTGAAAACTCTCCAGAGATACATTGTTGAGGTTGGTCATGTTTAGATTTACCCCAGGGCTCCACATGCACAAGGGAGGGGAAAAACTACCTGGGATTGATTCAGCAGCTTGAATGAGAGATGACAAAAGAGGGCTTGGCTGGAGTGCTGGCCTAATTTCCATGAAACTTTAGGGGTAGCTATGAGGTGATTTAACTCCAGTTAATTTAGAGGCTAAAGGCTGCTTCAATTTGTGGTTGTCACCCAAGGGCTTCAGAGAGATTTTCTGGCTGCTACGGAGCAGGAATAAAGGCGGAGGAGCTGGAGGTGACACTGCAAGGGGCTGGTAGGGGCTGGTGCCAGGGGGCTCTGGTCATGCCCTGGTATAAGTGATGCTCTCCTGGCCTCACTCAGCAATCTCTGATTTGCACCTGGTGAGCACAGGTTTGGGGGTATCACTCAAAGAGTCCTCTTTTTAGGGACAGTTTACTGTTTTGCAGATGTCTCTGTGTTTTCTTAATGGGTAAACACCACCCCTCTTTCATCAATGCCCAGCAGAGGCACAAGGAGATTAAGAGACTTGACAAAGGTGATAGCAAGTCAAATTGTTTGGAATTTTGTAGCTCTGAAATACCATCTTTTTAAAACAGGAAACCCTCTCAGGAGTAGTAGGTTTTCATTAAAACAACAGCTCAAACCTGTCGATCTTGATCTATCAGGAAAAGGAGGAATGTAGAAAATGTGAAAGTTAGCTTAGCCTCCCTTAAACTAAACCACCAGGTTCACGTTCCTATGGAGAAACAAATACCCTGCAGGCATCGTGGTGTCTTTGATTTATTTTTGGAAGTTGAAAACTCCCCCTCTTGGTGTCTGAGCTCAGAAAAAACCCAAGGATTTTGTGAGCCAACAAAAGGTTTATGGAGGAAAAAACCTCCAGTCCCACTTCTCAAGGGCTTGTGACACGAGCAGTTGAGCTAAGGTAATCCAACTTAGCCTCCCCTACATTTCAAAATTGGGTTAAAGTTCCTAAGTCATTGAGGGAAAATGTTACTCAACAGAGTAATGACTCTCTAATTGGCGTGTCAGGCCTTGGCAGCGGTGGGTGCAGACCCTGGTTTCAGTCACCCGAACAGCTCAGGGCGACCGGCGTGCCCGCAGGAGGGAGCGGGGGCATCGCGGCCGCACAGCCTCGGGTGAAGCCCCGGGTTGTGATGCCCAGCCGTGCTGACAGCCGCGGCATCATTTGCCCGCTCCTCTCCCTCCTCTCTTCGGAGGCCAGCGCAGCCCCAGGCAGAGGTTTTGGCTGCTGTTGGGTGTGGATTTGTGGCGAAGCAGCAGCAGTGTGGTGCTGCACGTACACGGGTGACGCGGCTCCGAGCGTGGGACCGGCCCAGAGGTGAAACCCCTGCGCGGTGCCGCATCCGCGGCTCGGCCTCCCCGGGCGGGATCCGCACATGTGATTCATTAGGAGACTGCCGAGCAGGGCCGCGCTCCCCGGGCTCTCCGGGGCCGTGCGGCGGTGTCCGGCTGCCATCTGGTGTCCGGCGCCCGGCGGGGGGGCAGCGCATCCCCCGCGCATCCCCCGCGCATCCACTGCCACCGCCGCCGGCGGCAGCGCGGCCTGAGTGGCATCCCCTGGGCTGCGGCCAAGCCGTGAGCAAAATGCTGCCCAGACTCTCAGGGCCCCCCGCCACGGTATCTCCCGCATTCCTGCGGCGGATCTGGTATTCCTTATTGTTCTCCCCGTCTCTGGGGGAGCAGCTGCCGCTGCCTGGCCGGCCCGCCGGGGCAGGGGCTGGCGGAGCCCCGCGCCNTGCCGGGGCAGGAGCTGGCGGAGCCCTGGGCCGCGGGTCCCACGGCTCGCCGGGGGCTTTGGAAAAATCGTGTCAGTCTTCTCGCCCTGCTTCGGCACGTAGGGACTTGGGGCTCGTCAGGAGGGGCGAGACGAAAATGAGAAAAGAATGGAAAACTGGAAGAGCAGCGAGTGGTTGTGCAGCTCCGCTCTCCTGGAGGTGGTGTAGGCTCAGCTCCCCTGGACCCGGCACAGGCTGCCCCGGGCTCAGCACTCATCCGGGAGCTTTCTGCTTCAGCAGCTGTGCCAGCCTGCAGCACACAGCAACTCGAATTTGCTGGCAGCCACCGGGACACCAGTGGCAAGGGCTGGTCAGAACGGGGCAGGGGGAGGCACAGACAGAGCTGCCTTCGAGCTGTGCAGGACGGGCCCTGCTCTGCCCCCACGGCACAGCTGCTGCCCAGCAGCCTGGCCCAGCACGGCTGTCCAGCCCCTCGTGGCGTTTCCTTGTCCCCTTCCCCTCTGACAGGCTGGTTCTCATACCACGCCCCGTGCCTGTGCCATTCCTTGCAGTATGATTTCAAGGAATACACGCTCTGGATTTTCTCTTGCTGGCGGGGGGGATTTGCTGTCTGGAGGTGGACTGAGAGCAGCTGTAGGCTTGGCTCTTGCCATCTGTAATGGTGACAGTGAGGAGAGTGTGTTGGAGCACGGGCAGGCAACTTTCTTTTGCCACATGGGCCATGTGCAGCTATCATGTGAGACCAGGCTTAGGGTGTTGGTTATTTTGGGCAAGCCATCTCCCCAGGAAGCTCTATGGGCCAGCAGAGACCCCCCTGGACATTGTGCAACCCTCACAGGCAGGCAATGGCCATGCTAAAGCAAACCAGCAGACACAGAAGGTGTCACCTCCATCCCCACAGGGAGCAGTGCCACACCACTCAGCTTTTGGTGGCAGCCTGGGTGTGAGCAGGCCGTACCCTGCTCCCATCATTTCCCACCTCCTGTCTGGGAATAAACAGTCCATGGGCCACAAGGATCTTTCTAGCAGGGAGAAAAGCCTGGCTGAAAAATGGGGAATGCTCTTCCCTCACAGAGAGCCGTGGTGGTTGACTTCATGGCTTGGAAAGAGTAGAGTGACCCAAAGCATCGTTGGCAAAGGAAATAGTTCAGAGAACACAACCTTGCACTGCTCCAAACGTAAAATTCGGCCCCAGTGTGAGAGGGACTTTCTGAAAATATCTAAGCAAAGTCTGACCATAAAGAAGTTTTTTAAATGTGGTCTGTTTTGTTGTTCTGTCTTTTCTAGTCAGGACTGAGGAACCAGCACCCCAGAGGACCTCCATTTCCCTGGCACTTGCACCTTGAGTCATGGCTGAGCTGCACAAGCTTCTTCAGAGTGAGAAGAGAAATCTCCATGCTCAGGTAGGCATTGAAACAGCTAATTTGTGTCAACAACAAGTCCAGGCTGCTTTAGAAACTGTCTCATGTCTATGCTTGAGCTTTTAATCCCATCTGAGATATCAACGTGCTCAGAAATGATGTAACAACAAGAGAGACAGCAGGTGAGTGTTTGCATGAAGACACTGTTACGCCTGGATCCTGTTAAAGCCTTTTGTGTGGTGCAAGCACGGCAAGCAGTTCTATTAATTAGCAATTATATTAACAACTGTGTGTAAAGCTGGTGCTAGATCAAACTCCTTTGGTAGGCAGAAAAGTAATGTGAGCTATGAGCACACTGAGCAGGGTAGAAAGGGTTAAATTTTTGTGGTTTTATTCATCAAGGAATTTAAAGTAATGTTTGATGGGGGAAAGTGAGTGCAATTGTGCTGGAGATGGTGATTTCTTTTTTTCTTTTCATCAGCATTATGACTGCTCTGCCATGGGCTTTCCTCTGACCCTGCTGCTCATATCCTTTCACATTTTCTCTGTCAATTAGGCTAAAATATGAGAAAAAAGACAGGAGAAGGGCTTTTGTCAAGTGGGGTACTAGCACAGTGCCTTGGGAACCAAGGGAGGGCTGTGGCCCACTTTTCCAAACAGATGGACAATGGTGCCCAAGGCTGGCCAGGATGCATGATCCAGGAAGCCCAAAACCTCACCCTTGGGTGACACATTGTAGTGTATGTACCCCATGCCAGCAGCTGTACAGGAACAAAAAGGGGAGCATTGGCTGTCCAGTAATAGGATGCTTAAATATCAAGCACTGTTATTAGAACAGGATGATGTTACCCTGAAAACAACTTCTGTGTCTAACCCTGCCATGTTTTTGTCCTCCACCTTAATTGACAATGAGCCTGAACATAGCAGTTTACAGACAGCTGAAGAGGTCTATTCCAGCCAACCTGATCTGAAAGATGTGCCCCTGGAAAATCCAGATTGGGAGCTTTTTACAGATGGGAGCAGCTTTATGAGAAATGACAAAAGGATGACAGGGCATGCAGTAACCATGCAGGATAAGGTGATCGAGGCAAAGGCCCTGCCAGCAGATG